>JAWNNI010000200.1:0-107419 GCA_035043065.1 Hirtodrosophila confusa
TAGGCTGAAGTAAGGGGGGGGGGGGTGTAAGGAGGCTTTAAGCAACCCCCTTACAATAATAGAATAAGCGCCGGAAGCATGGCGCATGGAGCGCGGACATGAATTAAATATTAATTATATGTAGCTATTAATTAGTTAAGTAAGGGTTAAGTAAGCCATACGACTTTTGTTGCGCAAGGAGCGCCAGCGCCTGGCGCGCTGTAGGTGTAAGTCAGCAATAAACATTAAAATCTAAGCAGTTAACGAATGCGTTTGAATTTAAACGCAACGATCCTCTGTCACGGCTGGCACGTGCAGCTGATGCCGTTCTCAATCCTGCCACCAGAGCGCGGCTTCAGTCAAAGCAAAGCTGTGAGGTGAATAGCGAAAGCTCTGAGGTGGAGAGCAAAAGCTCGTGGTGGGCCATGCCGGGCAGAGGAGATCACTTAGCGAGCGACAAGAAAAGTGAGTAGACGTGCGTCGGAAGCACGCAGGGTAAAGAACGTGAGTAAAAGAGCCGTTAGGCGGTAGTGCAGCAGGGCACGCGTAGTTTGATAAATTAACAGTAAGAAACTGGAATAAAGATAATCTAGAATAACCAAACGATTGTCTTTATCACCACATTTAACGTTGAATAACTAACACTAACCGTAGAACGAGGTATATCCCGCCGTCCGTGTGAGCAATCCCGGCATTTATAAGAAAAACTAATGCTAACGTATAGCGAGGTATATCCCGCCGCCCGTGTGAGCAATCCCGGCACTTATAAGAAAAACTAATACTAACGTATAGCGAGGTATATCCAGCCGTCCGTGTGAGCAATCCCGGCATTCATAACACTAACCGTAGTGAAAAGCGAGGGTTATCCTGCTGACCGTGTGAGTAATTCTGGGCATTCGTAGAACAGTCGTTCGTAGACCACTTGACCAGTAGAGCACCAGCGGTAGAATCCTGGTCAGCTCCTGGTCACTTATCCCGTGCAGAGTTGTACGAGGCCGTATATTAACACATGTATTTCCTCTAGAACGTTTCCTTTCCCTACGCCCAGCGTTCCAGCACATCTTACAAATTTTCTTGTAAGTGCTGGACCCATACAGACTGAGATATGTACCCCGGCTGGAAAACTTCCTTACAAACCATCGAACAGTTTTTTAAACCGCCCGAATGTGTCATCATTCGCATTCGCTTCGCATTCGCAACGGACGTGTTTTTTTTCTTCTTGCGCATCGTTTTTGTTTATTTTCCTCGTGATATCAAGTGATAACTTGTGCTTTTTTTTGTTTTTGTGACGTGTGTTATACATCGGATGTGTGGAACACATTGTTGGACATTAAATTGCAATTAACTACATAAATCTTTACTAAATTTATTGAAATACAACAAAAAACAGCATCACAAGCAAGCTGGTGGGTGATTTGTGCAGTTTCATTGTGCTTATATTTGTTTTTGTATTTATACTAATCCGCGCTCTCAACGCTTGCTTATCGCTCTCGCGCGCTTCTATCGTTGGTGTTGGTTACGGTTTCTCTCTTTGTTTTGTATTCCGTTGCTGATTTCGGTCGCCGCGCCCGCGCGTTAATATTTTCTAATTGGTGTTGTTGTGCGTAAGTACAAATCAGCGTCAACAAATTTAACCCTAGGGTGCCTTCTTTTTATTTTGTGCTTTCTATTTCTTGTGCAGTGGTTCCTGTCTTTTTTATTTTTTATCTATTTATACTTTTCTTTTAATAAAATGTTTGTCTGCTATACTAAAAATTGCCAGGTTAGAGCAAACTCTAAGATGGGCTTTGTTTGCTGCTGGCTATGTGATAATGTATCACATGAAAAATGTGCTGGCCTTAACGGCAGAATTGTGGACCAGATTGAGTCAAAATCTGGCCTCAAGTGGACATGTGTATCCTGTAGGGATGTTGAAAGGGACATCATGGGTTTTATGAGGCAGACTAAGAAAGGCTTTTGTGACATTTTCGGGCGGTTTAAAAAACTGTTTGATGGTTTCTCCGATTTGGAAACCGAGTTTAAGAGTATGAAACTCTTAAATGAGTTTCCCAAACGGAAAAAGGCTAATCTTAGACTGTCCATTGGCCCTAATGAACTTTCGCTCCCTACTCACTTACCCACTACACCCGCTACCAAACAGTTAGAGTTGATTAATTTATCATCTCCTTCATCCCATATTTTGATCAGAAGTGACGAGAACAACATCTTACCCATGGATGTGGTTTCTTCTGACCCGAAGAGATTCCTGATTCGGTGATTGTTAGCAGTGTTGATGCAGGCCAACAGCCTAGTATTAATAATGTCAGTCTTTCAGTCGAATTATCTGGTCAATCAACCATTAGCATGGCTCCATTGGATGCTCATATTACGGTTGGTAATACGACCCTTGTAGGTGTTCCACCATGGAAACAAATCTTTGTTTCGCGGCTTGCCCCTGACACTACATCTGATGATGTCAAGGCCTTTATACAGGCCAAGTCAAAAGCCCATATTACGGTGGAGAAATTTAAATTTGCTTATCCTCGGGAAATTTCGTCTTTCAAAATAAGTGTTCCGGCTGAACATTTCAACAATATTTGCTGCAATGAATTCTGGCCTGACCACTTAGTTATTAAGGAATATACTGCAAAAAAGAAAAATCGGCCTCCGATTTCACTTCCTTCCTCTGGTGGTAGTTCTAACCCGCATATTGTAGTATCTGATAGTTCAAAAACTAACATCTTCCCTCTCATTGGGCTACCCTAGTAAAAGGTCTTTGAAGTAAACTTAGTAATCTTTACCTAAATAGCTTAACTTTTCCTTTCCATGTCGTTGCCTTTTCTGAAACATGGCTAAGTAGGTTACAGTTTCAGCGGGATCCTAAAAGGTTTTATAACTTCGTTAATGCGAAGCGTTGGTCATCAACACTTCCATCAACTGTATTTTTCGAAAAAAAAAACAGCTGACTCAGATCAGGCTATTGCCGATCTTTTTGCTGAATTTTTTCAAACGACTTATAGTTCACAACCTTATCATATGGTTTCGCCTTATCCTTATCATGTAAATAACTCCAATTGCATTTTTTGACCTTTAATAACTGAAAGTTCGCTTCTACGTGATTTAAAGGCCATTAAGCCCGTATTTTCACCGGGACCTGATGGAGTACCAAGCTGTGTGCTTAGGTACTTTTTTAGGTACTATTTTTTATTTTTAAACTGTCCGTGGAGTTGTGCTCTTTCCCCAACATTTGGAAAGAATCTTGTATTATTCCTCTCCATAAAAAAGGAAACAAGTCTAATGTTGAGAACTATAGAGGTATTTCCAAGTTGTCTGCTATTCCTAAGATTTTTGAGAAATTAATAACTTCTCAACTTCAACATTTATGTAGATCTATAATTTCACCCTGCCAGCATGGGTTTGTGAAATATAGATCTACTACCACTAACTTATTGGAGTTCACTTCATTTGTCATCAAGGGATTTCAATCTAAAAAGCAAACAGACGTTATTTACACTGATTTCAGTAGGCTTTTGACTTTCTCTTCTCTTTTACTTCACAAACTTCATCTTCTGATTTCCAAATAACTTAATTCTTTGGATTTCTAACTTTTTAAGTCTTAGAACCCAAAAGGTTTATTTTAAGGGCTTAAACTCCAAGTCTGTTCAAGTTACTTCCGGTGTTCGGACGTTGATATACTAAAACGAGCAGTACATTCAAGTGGCACAACGACACCAAGCACGGGCTTGCTAACGCGCGGACCCAGGCAAAATGCAACACACCTCCCGCCCAACCGACCGAGGGGCGCACCGCATAACGTGCGAATATCGCGGACAGATAAATAAGTAGTTTGTGAAGTAAAAGAGAAGAGAAAGTCAAAAGCTTACTGAAATCAGTGTAGATAACATCTGTTTGCATTTTAGCTTGAAATACCTTTATGACAAGAGACGTGAATTCCAATAGGTTAGTGGTAGTAGATCTAGATTTCACGAACCCGTGCTAACGGGGTGAAATTATAGATCTACACAAATGTTGAAGTTGAGAAGTTATTAATTTCTCAAAAATCTTAGGAATAGCAGACAACTTAGAAATACCTCTTTAGTTTTCAACATTAGACTTGTTTCCTCTTTTATGGAGAGGAATAATAAATGATTCTTTCCAAATGTTGGGGAAAGCGCACAATTCCACGGACAGTTTTAAAAGAAGAAATAATGGCTGCAGTACTTGAGCACGCAGCCTGTTACTCCATCTGGTCCCGGTGAAAACTCGGGCTTAATGACCTTAAAATCATGTAGAAGCTTCAATGATTAAAGGCCCCAAAATGTAATTAGAGTTATTTATCATGAAAATGATAAGGCAAAACCAATTGATAAGGTTGTGACTATAAGTCGTTTGAAAAAATTCGGCAAATAGATCGGCAATAGACTGATCTGAGGCAGCTGTCGTTTTTCAATAAATACGGTTGATGGCGTTGATGACCTACGCTTCGCATTAACGAAATTATCAAACCTTTTAGGATCCCGCTGAAACTGAAGACTATAGCTTCTGAGTTAGATCAAGCAATCGCGTATCGAGAGAAATCCAAGAAAGAGCCAGATTCCTTGAACTTCTAGTAGAGTCTCGACTTTCTATTTTTCAAGTTAATTAAATCCCGTGTAAGCCACAGATGTTTGTTAGACCTAGATGGCTTAAGCAACGAGACACAAATATCAAATAATGAATTTTAAGTAGAGTCAAAAATTTTAATTGCACTATTCATGTCTCTACACATGCAAAGCTGGGACCAGTCAGTCTGAGATATGAGCCGAGCGAGTTTAGTAAAATCGGTTTTCCGAAATTGACGAACTCGCTCTGCAGGTTTGCTATCTGGGCTTAGCACCCTAGCTGGTAAGTCAATCAACACTTCCAAAGTTGGGTGATAAGGATCTTCAGGATTGGATATAGGGTCAGTTCGGGAGACAGATAAGAAGGAGGAGTCCAAGACAAAAATAAGATCAAGCATTTTATGTAAAGAATTTGGGATACCATTGATTTGACAAAATGGCATCCCAACTAAACTGTCAATGAAATCGTGCTGAGATGCGGAAGACAACACATTAGAGTCAGAATTTGATATCCAGGTAGAACCGGCAATATTGAAGTCACCGAGAACTACAAGAAAATCACGATCGGAAAGCATAGAGGATTGTATAGCAGAGGCATGCAAAGAATATACAGATAAATCTGAAGAAGGGGGAATATAAGAACAAGTAATAAAAAAGCAAACACCAGAAATAATCAATTTTACAGCAACAAATTCAATATCTATAGAACTATCGGTTATTACTACCTCCGAAGATAAATCTGCATCAATAGCAATAAGAACACCACCACCACGACGAGTAGCGCCATCTTTTCTATATATGGCGAGTTTGTTAGACAGAATTGCAAAGGATGTCGGTCCTTAACCATGTTTCAGAAAAGGCAACGACATGAAAAGGAACATTTAGACTATTAAGGTAAAGATTACTAAGTTTACTACAAAGACCTCTTACATTCTGATAGCCAAGTGAGAGGGAGGAAGTCCGTTTTTTGTGCTATCAGAGGTGCCAAGAGGTGGTATAATTAAGTCTGCCGACTGGAATAACTTTAGTCACCTTTCATTTGAATCAATCACACCAATTACCAATAATATAAACAAAGAGGCAGCAAATATTACAAGAATAGTACTGAAGAGCGCCAACCAAGCCATACCACAGACGGTTCAAAGAAGACGTTCTCGTGTCCCATGGTGGAATAAAGAGTTGGAACTGCTCAAAAGAAGTAAAAATAAAACCTGGAACACCCTTAATAAAAGAATTACAACAGAAAATATAATCAATTATAAAAAACAAAATGTATTATTTAGGAGAACCTTAAAAATTTCTAAAAAACTAGCCATTAAACAAATTACATCAGAAATAAACCCATACACCCCACTGAGAGAGTTTGGAAAAATATTAGAACTTTTTGCGGCTTACACAAACCTAAGAATATACATTGCATTCAAAATCCCTCAACCCTCAATTACATTACCGATTGTAAGGGTAAAACACAAACACACTGATCATTTGTTTGTACAAATAAGTTTATATACTTTATTATTTAGTCAATTTGTATTTTAATTTATTCGTGATCTGTTCTCTTTCTCAATCGGTCTCAGACTGACACTTACTCTTCTTCTTATTTATTTAAGGCTGTTAGCTTATCTTTTGTATTATGGGTATTCCTCTGTAGGCTTAAACTTAATATACACATGTCTTTAATTCAATACTAATTCTAATATTTACAACTGTTTATACGTATGATATTTACATATATCTTACACGATAAACTTGAAATTTCAGAAATCTTTTGTGAAAACTGGTTGACAAAATCTAATGATAATAACTTTAACAATACTTTTATAAGCCATAAAACTAGAGCTCTTACCGACCACGTCACATTCACCCCTTCCCATAAGCCACTAGAAATAGAAACAGACATTGCAACACTTGCATCCCTCAAAGGAAATACTCCTGGAGTAGATCGTATATCATACCCCATGATAAAAAATCTTAGTCCAATAATGCAACTTAAAATCACTACAATTACTACAATTCTTTCTTAACCATTACATTCAACAAAATACATACAAAATTAGCATAATAGCCCCAATTAAACCACAATCAGACAAAACACAAGTAGATTATTATATATATTCCAAGTTACTTAATAAAATAATCGCAAAACGTCTATGGTGGTTTGCTACCTCAGTAAACTTCTAAACAACCAACAATCTCGGCTTAGAAAAGCCAAATCTATTATAGACAATTTACTCTACGTAGACCATATAATAAATAGAACTTTAGTCAACAAAAATCATACTTCCATAATTTATGTTGACTTTGCGAAGGCATTTGATAAAATGGGAATTCACACGATATTGGACCAACTACGCATGTGGAAAGTTGGGCCAAAAATCACAACATATGTCAAAAAATTCATGTCGAATAGGAAAATAAAGGTACACGTTGAAAATCACCTTTCAAATACTCATCCTTTACAAAGAGATATACCTCAGGGCTCATTTCTGAGTGTGATCCTATTTATTATCGGCTACAACAAACTCACAAACATTATTTCACTACACAAGGAACTACATATATGTGCTTATGCAGATGACTGCAACCTAATCTTGAAAATGGGAAAGGAAAAAAATAACAGAATTCAACTTGACCAAGGTTTTAATAGTATTCACGAATGGTGTTTGTACTCAGAGGCGGTTTTATCTACTCCCAAATGCAAACACATTCACATTTGTAGAAAACACAAATGCAGATGCACTGTTTCGACAGGGAACATTGAAAATATTAGGAATTACCATAAAACGCAATTATAAATAAAACGAACATATAGAAAATTTAGCAGTTCCCTTTCAAAATCACTCAATGTTATTAAATGTCTCAGCACAAAGTTCCTCTGTAGCGCACAAACATTTATATCAATCGTCAAATCCTTTCTAATCTCAAAAATGGAATTTGCATTACCATTATATGGATACGCTCAAGACAGTTACACAAAACAAATCAACCGAATCATATACGCTGGAGTTAGATATGCCCTTGGTGCATACCGAACCACACCAGTTAAAAACCTTCTATTTAAATCTGGAATCAACACTATACACGACACAAGAAACCTTCTAACAAACTACCTCGTTAAAACAATAGCAAACTCATGCGACTCACCAATATCAAATATTATTGAAAAATATAAACCTGTGCGTAAACCAAAACAAAAACCACAATTGACAGAATTATAAACTTAAATAAAAATCTTAACATCAATATCACACTCCCAAAAGAAACACCAGAAACACACCCCCATATACATGAATTTACACAAGATCACAAGACAATAATAATAATCAACCCATCTATTCCACGGTTTTCTCTGCCGAGATAACCGCAATTTATGAAGCAATTTTACTTCTTAAAAACAAACCTGGAAAATTTATGATCTGCTCCGACTCGTTATCATCTTTAGATTCCATTAGTAATATTAACAACACCTCCCACTATCCCTCAACTATAAAAAAAACATTTAATAGATCTTTATCCTAAATATAAATTAATGTGAATCGCAAGTTATAAGGGTATTAAGGGAAATGACTTTGCAAATGCAAAACGTTTTCCTATCACTACTACTGCAAACTTAAATTTAAAAGACATTAAAAAAATCTAAAGTATTATTATAAAAACAAAAATATGAACACATTTATGAACACGTCACATTGGTACCAATCCATTAACACCAACAAAATTAACATAATCGAAATATTTTCGAAAACACCTCAAAATTAATATGAAATTAGTAGACTCGACGAGATAAAGTTGATAAGGCTTCGTCTTGGACACACTAAACTAACCCACTCCCATTACATGAATCCAACAACCTCCACTAACATTTGTGCATTTTGTAATACAAACAATAGTATAACCCTAAAATACATCTTAATTGACTGTCCCTCATTCAAAACACACAGACTAAACTTCTTCGAAAATGTAGCACTTATCACCGACCATACCAAAACAATATATCTAGAATTATTTCTTTAATTAAATCAAACAACATTTATCATTTAATCTAAGGACTCTTACTCAAATTAATTTTAAGTAACACCTTATAGTAATATCACCTGTAAATACTCACTTGTAACATATATTCTTTATTATACGACCTAATAGCTCGCAGTCGTTGTTCTTTTGAACCATTCTGATATATTTCTGCAATACACATTAATGTCATCTGATGTCATTGGGACTCGGAAAGATATAGACTCTCAGAATAGTGACCCATTCACCAGCCTAATGAAAACGGACTAAGAGACTGATAATAGTAGTCTGGTCTGTCAACACGGTTGCTGGGGCTTAGTGGTGAATCGTTGCATGACACTTGGGACTACACTTCTATGCCAAGATAAGTTATTATCTGAGCGAACAATGTATACCAGGTTACATGCTAGTTTGTTTATAACAAGTGTAGGAGAAGTTGAAGTTTCTAAATTTATAATAGTTGGGGAGAGAGCAAGGGTACGGGAGGGTTTACTTTTTCGACTAGAGGCTTTTACCGCAGTTCCAATAGTCGGTAAAGGATCGATTAAAAGAGCAGCGGGTGCAGCAGCAGGTGATGGGGAACGAGAAATATTAGTAAAATTATTCGGAGAAGGCAACTCGAACACTCAAGCATCCCATGCACTATGGGAAATTTGCCCTTTTTTTGGATTTAATTAATTAACTCGAGAACGAAACGAAATGTTCTTGGTCTAGTTTTGTGGAAGTATGCTGCGAAAGGCGTTGCCACACCCACCTACACCCTTGTGTTTTATATAATAGCTATATCTCAATCTACGTGTAAATTATCACGTCTCCCAACTGTACTGAAAATTAAATGAAGATCTGAATTAAAGCAAAAAGTTATTCAAGCATCAATTTGCTGTAGTATATTGCACTTTAAAAAAGGTGTTGCTTAAAGTGTGTTTGTTTGTAGTAGTAGTAGTAGTAGTAGTATTTGGCAGATTGCCGTCAGCCTAAAGCAATATTGTAAGATTTGGTTACAAAATTAGATTATAAAAGTAACAATAAAGTTTACATATAGAGAGCCGATTTGCCAAGATGTCTCACTCTAATTTCCTGTAAGATTGGACATCTGCTCAGGAAGTGCTCCGCGTCCTCGCGTTCGCGCAGATTGCACAGTGTGCAGTGGCTCTCATCATTTTGTAAACGCGGTCGATAGCCCAAGCTCATCATTTCAACTCGTATTTTAAATATGATCGAAATATTATGGGTCCCAAATCTGTAGTGAAAATAGTTATTTTCACCCATTTCAAAAGAAAGTGATTTGTAGCATATCTCCTGGAATCACTATTGCGAGCCTGAGCTATACAGTTTTGCCTCCCGTTGAAGTCTATTAGTTGAATGAGTTGACGTTGATGTACCTTCCAGAGACAAGGGTTGTCAAAGGAGATATATGTGCCATTTTCCTTTACAAGCGTTTGCCATCGTTGAAAAATTTGACTCCTGCCAGCAAGTAGGTACTGTGCCACAAGTTTTGGGTATCTATGATCCACCATTTCGAAGACCTTCTGAATATAATCAAAGTGCGACTGTAACGTAAACGTGAAAAGAGGCGGCAGACCTGTTTCCAATTGAATCGCATAATTTGGCGTATTCTGCGGCAGATTGAAAATTCTTTTAATAAAGTCTCTCAAGCTTCGCTCTACATCTTCGTACATGTAACAACCCCAGACTTGGGTGGCATAGCAGGTGATCGCTTTCGCTGTTGCTTGGAGTTCCAAGTGCTGCAGATTGCCAATCTAGTGTCTTTCAGTTTCAGTTCATATCGCTTGGTAAAGTCACCCCTAAGTACTTAAAGTATTTTACGACTTCAAGTGGTGTGCCGGCTAACTTCCAATTTTCAGTGTTAGCAAGTCACCCTCTGCTGTTTCGTATCACCATCTCTTTTGACTTTACACTGTTGACGTACAGGCTCCACGTCTCACATTAGCATTGTATTGTATCTATCATTTGCTGCAGCATTTTCGGGCTCTCTGCTAACACAACCATATAATCCGCATACATCAGAACTTTGGAATGATTGGATCCCAGTTTCACACCTCCTGTAAGCTCATCCGCGATGTCGTCAACAAAGAGAGCGAAGAGGAATGGGCTTAGCAGACATCCTTGTTTTACACCTTGGTTTGACTTAAATCCTTTAGAAAGGAACGTTGTTGCAGTATAGACTCCGGAGTATGTTTTCCATTTTCGAGGACAGACCTTTGTTACTGAGCTTGTAAAGCAAACATATTCTGTTGATTGTGTTAAAGGCTGCCTTAAAATCTCTGAAAAATAGATATACGCGTTTTCCTCTGAGCAGGTAATCCTAAGCAACTGAAGATAGTGTAAAAATGCTGTCCACTGTTGAGTATCCAGCTCTGAAGGCCATCTGATTTTCGCTAAGCAGATGATTTTTATTGACAAAGCTTGTGAGGCGAGTAAGAAGTGCAGACGCAAAAGTTTTCATGGTTGCTGTCAGAAAGGAAATTCCTCTATAATTTCGCACATCTTTTGGGTTTCCTTTCTTGTAAATGGGGTATAGAATGTTGCACACGAAGCTGGTGGGTACGTGGGCACTTTCGTATTTTTTTTGTTATTATTGTTTAACCTCCAGACCAGTGACCAAAAGGACATACTGTCATTAATATTGTCTATTTTCCTTTCCAAGGCCTGATAGTAACTGCGTTGCTCTTCTTGTCAGATTCTTTTATAAAGCGAATTTTGAAGTCTGTAGGATTCTTTTGCACTTTGCGAGTATGTAGCTCTAATTTGTTTTAGGGAGGTGATTGACACGCTCATGCTCTCGGTTGCCTAGGTGGCTTTTCGCTCTGTACTGCTTGGCGCGCTCTCGATTTCTAACATTGAGAGCGTAAAATTGAATGCGCTCTCAGCATATGATATTCGTTTTTGTTGTAGCTTGCGCTGCACTATAGGATAAATGGACAATTTCGTGTCATACATTTTTAACTGAAAAATAACTAAATATTTAGGGTCGTGTTTCTTTGTTATCGTTCGAACTCTTGTAAGAATTTTTGAACAATAAATGGCCGTAACATCATCCATTCATTGAAATTAAAAACCACAATTTGAAAGACCAATTATTGATATTCGGTAAAAAAATTTGTCTCATCCCAGAAAAGCTTCAATTTTTCCTTCAGTGCCAAGGAAGATATTTTCTGAACGCGCGCATGGTGCATTGTAGACTACAGAATACCCTGTACATATATCGTTATATAAAGTACAATAATTTCACATGTAGTATAATGCGCATAATTCCCTAGTGTTATGTACACTAAAAGCAAAACATAGATCGCGTCAAAAAAACATACAATTAATCGGACGGCATGACATTAGTATTAGAATCAATTTAATAAATCCTGGGTACAATCAATCAGTAGCGACACCAAAAGAACATGAAACTTGGACTCAATCTGAAATTGAATTGTGAAACTCGCTGGCTGCTTTCAAGATGCCACCGAATCGTAGAGTGAGACAAAGTAACTATGAAAGAGATCGAGTGCGTAGATATACATAGGCGCGATATTCTCGCATTGCATTTGGTTTTTGAATTGTGTGCATATTTTTATCAATACGTGGTAAGACTAAGAGCGCATTAAATTTTTAGCATTCTACGCTCTCAAAGTAGTGTGGCCGATCGCGCGATCATTTCGAGCCCAGAGAGCGGTTTCACGAAAAACAAGCCTTTTCTTGTGCCATTTTTTTGTTCTGCGTTGGATATCTTGTTGTTAAATTGTCTTTGGTCATACCATGTTGTTAAATTGTCTTTGGTCATACCATGGTTGCGTCCATTTTTGAGTTCTTCGTTTTGCATAAATTTCGCCGCCGAGGATATGCAACTAATAAGGACATCGACTTCTATGCGTTGCTGCATGGATGTTATTTTTAAAAGCTCTTGATCTAGCTTCGCTGCATATTCTTGTGCTCGATTTGGGATCCATCTTAGCTTGGGCAGAAGCTCACTTGTATCTGTACCTGCACCGTTTTCTAGAATTATGTCTACTATTAGGGGCATTTGGTCTGAAAAAGTTTCGGTGCCAATGTGCAGATCGGAGACATATTGATGCCATTTGCCCTGAGTCGATGGTGGAGGTCGCCTGTCCTCTTAAAAATGTAAAAGAGCCATTAGGGTCGCTTCTTGTAGTGCCGTTGAGGAAGGCTTTGCGTCTACAGATTTTCTTTGTTTATTGGTAATCTGCTCAACCATTGAGGGCTCAGCTATTTCAATCTGATTGGCTACAGTCCGTGCGTTCAGATCTTCTATTAGCAATACGTTTTGGTCAGATGACTCATTAAAGATATTGTATAAATTTTTGAAATCAGCTGAAATGACAAGTTTCTCGTTTGGCAGAGTGATCTCCACGATGGTGTTGTTTTCGATGGGTTTATTGTGGCATAGCGTTTTTTTAATGCCGAGAAGCATCCCACCGCTTGGACGGACGCTGTCAAGTCTTCTTATTGCCACGTTCCAGTGGATATTGAAATTTTCGAAATATGGCTCGAAGCGGTCAGCGTTCTTTTCAACAAAAGTTTCATATAGGAAGAAAACATCGTGATCATTGGATCTGGGTTTTGTTGTTAGTACTGTTGCTACCCTGTGGGTTGGAGTCTTGCTTATTTATATTCTTATGCCTAGATATAATTCTAGTATTGTTAGGCCTGTGACCTACTAGTTTTTTGAAAGCAGTTTCTTTGACAGACCGCTGTGTGTGATATCCTCGGCCTTTATAGATGAAAATACTTTCTGCAGCACCAGGATTCCTTGCTCTTTGCCGCACAACAGTTCATTATTATCGTCCCAATGATACCATTCATTTCCAATCTTCAAAGAGTCGTTTATGACTAGAACCTTTACGTCTTGCTTGACAGCTCGAAGGTGTTTATCAGCTGCAGCAGCAGACTTTTGTTTTTTTACTTGCGCTCGGTTAAATCTTTTTCGACGTATATGTTGGTACCAGCCAGTTTTCTGCCATTTTTTAATATTGTGTTGGCTTCCTCAATTGTTGCCAATTCCGCGATGAGATTTCTGCATCGGTCTCGCTCCGAATATAAATTCGAGGCTCTTGTATGTCCAGTTTGGATTTGCATAGCTCGATTACTGCTTCTTTCGGATCTATTGATTTTGGCATACTCCGGAAAATTAAATTTTTTCGTTTTTCTTGGCTTAACAGTCTGTTTACATCGTTTCGGTCATTTCTCTGCTCAGGTTTTTTTTGCTCAAGTTCCTGCTTTAGCATAGCATTTTGGGCCTTTATTGCCTGCCCTAGCTTTTCGTCGTCTTTTGTTTAGCATCCAACGTTAACTCCATCGTCTTTTGCATTGCAATCATGAGTTGTTGCATATTCCCTTCATATATCGTGGCTTCCATTTGGGTCGTCTCTGGGGAGAATTTGCTCTTTTTCCTATTAATTGCGTTAGGAGGCGTGCGCTTCATTTGCAGTTTGAATATTAAATGAAAAGCTTCTCAAGCTGTGTTGCTCTCAGTGGGTTGTGTTCAAACTGTCCTTATTGTTTTAGAGTCACTGCTACTTTGCGCGGGTGCCTGCTAAGCTACAGTTGCAGCTGCACTGGTGATTTCGATGCAGATCAGCTGATAAGTGTATCGCACTGAACTTTGAGTTCGACGTGATCGAGCTGAACCGCTGCATTTATTGTTTTTGGCGCAGTTTTCTACTTTCCTTCTGGATTCTTCGTGTAATATTCTACTTACACACACACATAATTATACCTGGGCTTGCCACGGTCTGGATTTGTAACGGAAAAACGGCTTTAATTGTTGATGCAGTCAGCACACGACCATGACAATCTTTGGTAAGTTTATTCCCAATGCAGAAACAAATCCAACTCGATGAATAAAACGGAGCGACACAGAAACACGTCCAATCGATGCAAAAAACAACAACTAAAAAATATGTATATTTATCAACATTTTGGGTTAAATATGTTATAAACGCTCATTTGAACAACAAAAATCAAAATGTTGTCGATTCGATCTACCATCTTGGTGTCTGCACAATACAAATAACTCAGAATTAGTAAAGAGTTTCGTTTCTGCTGTCATAGCAGCTGATCGTGCTATTTAAGTCCGATTTAATTATTGTTGTCACTTTGTTCTCTACACGCAGAAATCTATTACATCTATTAGACATCGTCTAACGGCAGCACAAGTAGTTGTTTTTATACTGCCCTTTGGGCAAGACTGAGCCCTCGAAGTGCGCACAGCCGGGAAAGCGCGTAACAGTTATATTCTGCTTTGTGTTTACGTTCGTTTACAAGGGCAATGCAAATTAATTCAATTGCTTAATTTTACTTTAGTAGAATTTTAGTCTAAAAATCTAAAGTACTATTATAAAAACAAAAATATGAACACATTTATGAACACGTCACATTGGTACCAATCCATTAACACCAACAAAATCAACATAATCGAAATATTTTCGAAAACACCTCAAAATGAATATGAAATTAGTAGACTCGACGAGATAAAGTTGATAAGGCTTCGTCTTGGACACACTAAACTAGCCCACTCCCATTACATGAATCCAACAACCTCCACTAACATTTGTGCATTTTGTAATACAAACAATAGTATAACCCTAAAATACATCTTAATTGACTGTCCCTCATTCAAAACACACAGACTAAACTTCTTCGAAAATGTAGCACTTATCACCGACCATACCAAAACAATATATCTAGAATTATTTCTTTAATTAAATCAAACAACATTTATCATTTAATCTAAGGACTCTTACTCAAATTAATTTTAAGTAACACCTTATAGTAATATCACCTGTAAATACTCACTTGTAACATATATTCTTTATTATACGACCTAATAGCTCGCAGTCGTTGTTCTTTTGAACCATTCTGATATATTTCTGCAATACACATTAATGTCATCTGATGTCATTGGGACTCGGAAAGATATAGACTCTCAGAATAGTGACCCATTCACCAGCCTAATGAAAACGGACTAAGAGACTGATAATAGTAGTCTGGTCTGTCAACACGGTTGCTGGGGCTTAGTGGTGAATCGTTGCATGACACTTGGGACTACACTTCTATGCCAAGATAAGTTATTATCTGAGCGAACAATGTATACCAGGTTACATGCTAGTTTGTTTATAACAAGTGTAGGAGAAGTTGAAGTTTCTACATTTATAATAGTTGGGGAGAGAGCAAGGGTACGGGAGGGTTTACTTTTTCGACTAGAGGCTTTTACCGCAGTTCCAATAGTCGGTAAAGGATCGATTAAAAGAGCAGCGGGTGCAGCAGCAGGTGATGGGGAACGAGAAATATTAGTAAAATTATTCGGAGAAGGCAACTCGAACACTCAAGCATCCCATGCACTATGGGAAATTTGCCCTTTTTTTGGATTTAATTAATTAACTCGAGAACGAAACGAAATGTTCTTGGTCTAGTTTTGTGGAAGTATGCTGCGAAAGGCGTTGCCACACCCACCTACACCCTTGTGTTTTATATAATAGCTATATCTCAATCTACGTGTAAATTATCACGTCTCCCAACTGTACTGAAAATTAAATGAAGATCTGAATTAAAGCAAAAAGTTATTCAAGCATCAATTTGCTGTAGTATATTGCACTTTAAAAAAGGTGTAGCTTAAAGTGTGTTTGTTTGTAGTAGTAGTAGTAGTAGTAGTATTTGGCAGATTGCCGTCAGCCTAAAGCAATATTGTAAGATTTGGTTACAAAATTAGATTATAAAAGTAACAATAAAGTTTACATATAGAGAGCCGATTTGCCAAGATGTCTCACTCTAATTTCCTGTAAGATTGGACATCTGCTCAGGAAGTGCTCCGCGTCCTCGCGTTCGCGCAGATTGCACAGTGTGCAGTGGCTTTCATCATTTTGTAAACGCGGTTGATAGCCCAAACTCATCATTTCAACTCGTATTTTAAATATGATCGAAATATTATGGGTCCCAAATCTGTAGTGAAAATAGTTATTTTCACCCATTTCAAAAGAAAGTGATTTGTAGCATATCTCCTGGAATCACTATTGCGAGCCTGAGCTATACAGTTTTGCCTCCCGTTGAAGTCTATTAGTTGAATGAGTTGACGTTGATGTACCTTCCAGAGACAAGGGTTGTCAAGGGAGATATATGTGCCATTTTCCTTTACAAGCGTTTGCCATCGTTGAAAAATTTGACTCCTGCCAGCAAGTAGGTACTGTGCCACAAGTTTTGGGTATCTATGATCCACCATTTCGAAGACCTTCTGAATATAATCAAAGTGCGACTGTAACGTGAACGTGAAAAGAGGCGGCAGACCTGTTTCCAATTGAATCGCATAATTTGGCGTATTCTGCGGCAGATTGAAAATTCTTTTAATAAAGTCTCTCAAGTTTCGCTCTACATCTTCGTACATGTAACAACCCCAGACTTGGGTGGCATAGCAGGTGATCGCTTTCGCTGTTGCTTGGAGTTCCAAGTGCTGCAGATTGCCAATCTAGTGTCTTTCAGTTTCAGTTCATATCGCTTGGTAAAGTCACCCCTAAGTACTTAAAGTATTTTACGACTTCAAGTGGTGTGCCGGCTAACTTCCAATTTTCAGTGTTAGCAAGTCACCCTCTGCTGTTTCGTATCACCATTGTATTGTATCTATCATTTGCTGCAGCATTTTCGGGCTCTCTGCTAACACAACCATATAATCCGCATACATCAGAACTTTGGAATGATTGGATCCCAGTTTCACACCTCCTGTAAGCTCATCCGCGATGTCGTCAACAAAGAGAGCGAAGAGGAATGGGCTTAGCAGACATCCTTGTTTTACACCTTGGTTTGACTTAAATCCTTTAGAAAGGAATGTTGTTGCAGTATCAGCTCTGAAGGCCATCTGATTTTCGCTAAGCAGATGATTTTTATTGGCAAAGCTTGTGAGGCGAGTAAGAAGTGCAGACGCAAAAGTGTTCATGGTTGCTGTCAGAAAGGAAATTCCTCTATAATTTCGCACATCTTTTGGGTTTCCTTTCTTGTAAATGGGGTATAGAATGTTGCACACGAAGCTGGTGGGTATGTGGGCAGTTTCGTATATAGTATTGAACGAATACCTCAGACACTCCATGAACCCAGTTGAGGCATTGGACAGGAGTTCGGCAGGCACTCGATCTATGCCAGGCGCTTTATTTGGAGCGCATCTTTGATGTAAGGTGAAATCGCGATCCAATTCTTCCACTACTACGTTTGGCGAGGCATAACTAATAGCATTGAGCTGAGTGTCCGCATATAGCAGACTGTAAAAATGTTTCGCAAGATCTGACAAGGAGACTGCGATGGTTTTTTTTTTGTTATTATTGTTTAACGTCCAGACCAGTGACCAAAAGGACATACTGTCATTAATTTTGTATATTTTCCTTTCCAAGGCCTGATAGTAACTGCGTTGCTCTTCTTGGCAGATTCTTTTATAAAGCGAATTTTGAAGTCTGTAGGATTCTTTTGCACTTTGCGAGTATGTAGCTCTAATTTGTTTTAGGGAGGTGATTGACACGCTCACGCTCTCGGTTGCCTAGGTGGCTTTTCGCTCTGCAGTGCTTGGCGCGCTCTCGATTTCTTACATTGAGAGCGTAAAATTGAATGCGCTCTCAGCATATGATATTCGTTTTTGTTGTAGCTTGCGCTGCACTATAGGATAAATGGACACATTTCGTGTCATACATTTTTAACTGAAAAACAAGTAAGAATGCTATAGTCGAGTATACCCGACTACGAAACTCCCTGTACCCAGGTCAAAAATTTCCGATCGCATCTTCGTTAACTTACACATACATACACAGATACGCACACGCACGAGCCACAGCGCAAGCCAGGCATTTTAAGTTGTGACTGTGCTTCTTCTTCCCCTTGCTGCAGCACTGAATCTTCTTTCGTGAATAACTTAGGTGTTTATTATCCGATCGACTTGAAATTTGGACAGTAGATTAAGAGGACTAAAGTATTGGACATGCCAAATCTTAAAGCTATATCTTGAAAATTGTAACTGTAAAACGGTTTTTATCGAATAGCGGGGGAACGGGGGAGATATCTCAAATCTAAAATAAACTTGACCTGCTCCCGCTATACACGAACCTACATTCCAAATTTGGTGTCTCTAGCTCTTATAGTTGCTGAGATCCTTGCGTTCATACATACGGACAGACAGACGGACAGACGGACAGACGGACAGACAGACGGACATGGCCAAATCGAAATCTCTTTTGATACTGATCAAGAATATATATACTTTATAGGGTCGGAGATGTCTCCTTCTGCCTGTTACATACTTTTGCACAATCCAATACCCCCTTTTTACCCATTTTATGGGTACAGAGAGTAATAACTAAATATTTAGGGTCGTGTTTCTTTGTTATCGTTCGAACTCTTGTAAGAATTTTTGAACAATAAATGGCCGTAACATCATCCATTCATTGAAATTAAAAACCACAATTTGAAAGACCAATTATTGATATTCGGTAAAAAAATTTGTCTCATCCCAGAAAAGCTTCAATTTTTCCTTCAGTGCCAAGGAAGATATTTTCTGAACGCGCGCATGGTGCATTGTAGACTACAGAATACCCTGTACATATATCGTTATATAAAGTACAATAATTTCACATGTAGTATAATGCGCATAATTCCCTAGTGTTATGTACACTAAAAGCAAAACATAGATCGCGTCAAAAAAACATACAATTAATCGGACGGCATGACATTAGTATTAGAATCAATTTAATAAATCCTGGGTACAATCAATCAGTAGCGACACCAAAAGAACATGAAACTTGGACTCAATCTGAAATTGAATTGTGAAACTCGCTGGCTGCTTTCAAGATGCCACCGAATCGTAGAGTGAGACAAAGTAACTATGAAAGAGATCGAGTGCGTAGATATACATAGGCGCGATATTCTCGCATTGCATTTGGTTTTTGAATTGTGTGCATATTTTTATCAATACGTGGTAAGACTAAGAGCGCATTAAATTTTTAGCATTCTACGCTCTCAAAGTAGTGTGGCCGATCGCGCGATCATTTCGAGCCCAGAGAGCGGTTTCACGAAAAACAAGCCTTTTCTTGTGCCATTTTTTTGTTCTGCGTTGGATATCTTGTTGTTAAATTGTCTTTGGTCATACCATGTTGTTAAATTGTCTTTGGTCATACCATGGTTGCGTCCATTTTTGAGTTCTTCGTTTTGCATAAATTTCGCCGCCGAGGATATGCAACTAATAAGGACATCGACTTCTATGCGTTGCTGCATGGATGTTATTTTTAAAAGCTCTTGATCTAGCTTCGCTGCATATTCTTGTGCTCGATTTGGGATCCATCTTAGCTTGGGCAGAAGCTCACTTGTATCTGTACCTGCACCGTTTTCTAGAATTATGTCTACTATTAGGGGCATTTGGTCTGAAAAAGTTTCGGTGCCAATGTGCAGATCGGAGACATATTGATGCCATTTGCCCTGAGTCGATGGTGGAGGTCGCCTGTCCTCTTAAAAATGTAAAAGAGCCATTAGGGTCGCTTCTTGTAGTGCCGTTGAGGAAGGCTTTGCGTCTACAGATTTTCTTTGTTTATTGGTAATCTGCTCAACCATTGAGGGCTCAGCTATTTCAATCTGATTGGCTACAGTCCGTGCGTTCAGATCTTCTATTAGCAATACGTTTTGGTCAGATGACTCATTAAAGATATTGTATAAATTTTTGAAATCAGCTGAAATGACAAGTTTCTCGTTTGGCAGAGTGATCTCCACGATGGTGTTGTTTTCGATGGGTTTATTGTGGCATAGCGTTTTTTTAATGCCGAGAAGCATCCCACCGCTTGGACGGACGCTGTCAAGTCTTCTTATTGCCACGTTCCAGTGGATATTGAAATTTTCGAAATATGGCTCGAAGCGGTCAGCGTTCTTTTCAACAAAAGTTTCATATAGGAAGAAAACATCGTGATCATTGGATCTGGGTTTTGTTGTTAGTACTGTTGCTACCCTGTGGGTTGGAGTCTTGCTTATTTATATTCTTATGCCTAGATATAATTCTAGTATTGTTAGGCCTGTGACCTACTAGTTTTTTGAAAGCAGTTTCTTTGACAGACCGCTGTGTGTGATATCCTCGGCCTTTATAGATGAAAATACTTTCTGCAGCACCAGGATTCCTTGCTCTTTGCCGCACAACAGTTCATTATTATCGTCCCAATGATACCATTCATTTCCAATCTTCAAAGAGTCGTTTATGACTAGAACCTTTACGTCTTGCTTGACAGCTCGAAGGTGTTTATCAGCTGCAGCAGCAGACTTTTGTTTTTTTACTTGCGCTCGGTTAAATCTTTTTCGACGTATATGTTGGTACCAGCCAGTTTTCTGCCATTTTTTAATATTGTGTTGGCTTCCTCAATTGTTGCCAATTCCGCGATGAGATTTCTGCATCGGTCTCGCTCCGAATATAAATTCGAGGCTCTTGTATGTCCAGTTTGGATTTGCATAGCTCGATTACTGCTTCTTTCGGATCTATTGATTTTGGCATACTCCGGAAAATTAAATTTTTTCGTTTTTCTTGGCTTAACAGTCTGTTTACATCGTTTCGGTCATTTCTCTGCTCAGGTTTTTTTTGCTCAAGTTCCTGCTTTAGCATAGCATTTTGGGCCTTTATTGCCTGCCCTAGCTTTTCGTCGTCTTTTGTTTAGCATCCAACGTTAACTCCATCGTCTTTTGCATTGCAATCATGAGTTGTTGCATATTCCCTTCATATATCGTGGCTTCCATTTGGGTCGTCTCTGGGGAGAATTTGCTCTTTTTCCTATTAATTGCGTTAGGAGGCGTGCGCTTCATTTGCAGTTTGAATATTAAATGAAAAGCTTCTCAAGCTGTGTTGCTCTCAGTGGGTTGTGTTCAAACTGTCCTTATTGTTTTAGAGTCACTGCTACTTTGCGCGGGTGCCTGCTAAGCTACAGTTGCAGCTGCACTGGTGATTTCGATGCAGATCAGCTGATAAGTGTATCGCACTAAACTTTGAGTTCGATGTGATCGAGCGAAAAGCTAAACTGCTGCATTTATTGTTTTTGGCGCAGTTTTCTACTTTCCTTCTGGATTCTTCGTGTAATATTTTACTTACACACACACATAATTATACCTGGGCTTGCCACGGTCTGGATTTGTAACGGAAAAACGGCTTTAATTGTTGATGCAGTCGGCACACGACCATGACAATCTTTGGTAAGTTTATTCCCAATGCAGAAACAAATCCAACTCGATGAATAAAACGGAGCGACACAGAAACACGTCCAATCGATGCAAAAAACAAAAACTAAAAAATATATATATTTATCAACATTTTGGGTTAAATATGTTATAAACGCTCATTTGAACAACAAAAATCAAAATGTTGTCGATTCGATCTACCATCTTGGTGTCTGCACAATACAAATAACTCAGAATTAGTAAAGAGTTTCGTTTCTGCTGTCATAGCAGCTGATCGTGCTATTTAAGTCCGATTTAATTATTGTTGTCGCTTTGTTCTCTACACGCAGAAATCTATTACATCTATAAGACATCGTCTAACGGCAGCACAAGTAGTTGTTTTTATACTGCCCTTTGGGCAAGACTGAGCCCTCGAAGTGCGCACAGCCGGGAAAGCGGTTAACACTTATATTCTGCTTTCTGTTTACGTTTGTTTACAAGCGCAATGCAAATTAATTCAATTGCTTAATTTTACTTTAGTAAAATTTTAGTCAATTGGTACAATGGATGACAGGATACCAAATCCCTCACACATCTGAGGAAATAGCTGCCTGAGTATGACCGAATGAGCAAATTGCCAATGCAACACCTGATAAAATACGCGCCATAAATAGCCTAACTTTTCCTTTCCATATCGTTGCCTTTTCTGAAACATGGTTAAGGCCCGACATCCTTGATTCTGAAATCTTGTCTAACAAATTCTCCATTTATAGAAAAGATCGCACTCCTCGTTGTGGTGGTGGTGTTCATATTGCTCTTGACGCTGATTTCTCTTCTGAGAAAGTAATAACTGATAGTGCTGTAGATATTGAATTTGTTGCTGTCAAATTGAGTATTTGTGGTCTTTGCTTTTTTATTACTTCTTCCCATATACCACTTTCTTCAGATAGCTCTGTATGTTCTTCGCATGCTTCTGCTATACATTCTGTCTTCTATATTCTTTCTAATCGTGGCTTTCTTGTAGTTTTTGGTGCTTTTAAGATTGCTGAAACTACCTAATTTTCTAGTCCTGACTCCAGCGTGCTGGCACCCACGACTCGGCACGATCTTATTGACAGTTCAATTGGGATGTCATTGTATCAAATCAACGGTATCCGAAATTCTTTATATAAAATGCATGATCTGATTTATGTTTTGGATTCCTCCTTCTGTTCTGTTTCCCATACTGAACCTATATCCATTCCTGAAAATCCTTATCACCCAACTTTGTTGTTAATTCATATACCTGTCAAAGTGAAGCCCAGGTAGTAAACCGTCGGTGCAAATTCAAGAATTTCGAAATGCCGATTTTTCTAAACTAACTTAGCTCTTATCCCAAACTGACCGGCTTTAGAGACATGGATTCGGCAATCAAATACTTTTTTTCTACTTAAAATTCATTTTTGGATTCTTGTGTCCCGTTCTGTAACCCACGTAGGTCTAACAAAGCTGTGTGGCTTACGCGGTAATTAATTAACTTAAACAATAGAAAGTCGAGATTGTACAAGTTCAAGGAATCTGACCCTTTCTTGGATTTCTCTCGCTATTTGATTGCCCGATCTAACTTCTCTGCACTTAATTTACACTGTTAAAACAACTACCTCAGGAGCTGTAGGTTACAGTTTCAGCGGGATCCTAAAAGGTTTTATAACTTCGTTAATGCGAACCGTAGGTCATCAACACTTACATCAACTGTATTTTTCGAGAAAAAAAAGACAGCTGACTCAGTTCCGGCTATTGCCGATCTTTTTTCCGAATATTTTCAAATGACTAATAGTCACAGCCTTATCAATTGGTTTCGTGCAAATATCTCCAATTGAATTTATGGGCCTTTAATCATTGAAAATTCATTTCTACGTGATTTAAAGGCCATTAATTTGCCGAGCGCTAACAACTTTCTTCCTTTGTTGTCACAGCGTCTACAGATTTTCTTTGTTTATTGGTAATCTGCTCAACCATTGAGGGCTCAGCTATTTCAATCTGATTGGCTACAGTCCGTGCGTTCAGATCTTCTATTAGCAATACGTTTTGGTCAGATGACTCATTAAAGATATTGTATAAATTTTTGAAATCAGCTGAAATGACAAGTTTCTCGTTTGGCAGAGTGATCTCCACGATGGTGTTGTTTTCGATGGGTTTATTGTGGCATAGCGTTTTTTTAATGCCGAGAAGCATCCCACCGCTTGCACGGACGCTGTCATGTTCCAGTGGATATTGAAATTTTCGAAATACGGCTCGAAGCGGTCAGCGTTCTTTTCAACAAAAGTTTCATATAGGAAGAAAACATCGTGATCATTGGATCTGGGTTTTGTTGTTAGTACTGTTGCTACCCTGTAGGTTGGAGTCTTGCTTATTTATATTTTTATGCCTAGATCTAATTCTAGTATTGTTAAGCCTGTGACCTACTAGTTTTTTGAAAGCAGTTTCTTTGACAGACCGCTGTGTGTGATATCCTCGGCCTTTATAGATGAAAATACTTTCTGCTGCACCAGGATTCCTTGCTCTTTGCCGCACAACAGTTCATTATTATCGTCGCAATGATACCATTCATTTCCAATCTTCAAAGAGTCGTTTATGACTAGAACCTTTACGTCTTGCTTGACAGCTCGAAGGTGTTTTTTCAGCTGCAGCAGCAGACTTTTGTTTTTTTACTTGCGCTCGGTTAAATCTTTTTCGACGTATATGTTGGTACCAGCCAGTTTTCTGCCATTTTTTAATATTGTGTTGGCTTCCTCAATTGTTGCCAATTCCGCGATGAGATTTCTGCATCGGTCTCGCTCCGAATATAAATTCGAGGCTCTTGTATGTCCAGTTTGGATTTGCATAGCTCGATTACTGCTTCTTTCGGATCTATTGATTTTGGCATACTCCGGAAAATTAAATTTTTTCGTTTTTCTTGGCTTAACAGTCTGTTTACTTCGTTTCGGTCATTTCTCTGCTCAGGTTTTTTTTGCTCAAGTTCCTGCTTTAGCATAGCATTTTGGGCCTTTATTGCCTGCCCTAGCTTTTCGTCGTCTTTTATTTAGCATCCAACGTTAACTCCATCGTCTTTTGCATTGCAATCATGAGTTGTTGCATATTCCCTTCAGATATCGTGGCTTCCATTTGGGTCGTCTCTGGGGAGAATTTGCTCTTTTTCCTATTAATTGCGTTAGGAGGCGTGCGCTTCATTTGCAGTTTGAATATTAAATGAAAAGCTTCTCAAGCTGTGTTGCTCTCAGTGGGTTGTGTTCAAACTGTCCTTATTGTTTTAGAGTCACTGCTACTTTGCGCGGGTGCCTGCTAAGCTACAGTTGCAGCTGCACTGGTGATTTCGATGCAGATCAGCTGATAAGTGTATCGCACTAAACTTTGAGTTCGATGTGATCGAGCGAAAAGCTAAACTGCTGCATTTATTGTTTTTGGCGCAGTTTTCTACTTTCCTTCTGGATTCTTCGTGTAATATTTTACTTACACACACACATAATTATACCTGGGCTTGCCACGGTCTGGATTTGTAACGGAAAAACGGCTTTAATTGTTGATGCAGTCGGCACACGACCATGACAATCTTTGGTAAGTTTATTCCCAATGCAGAAACAAATCCAACTCGATGAATAAAACGGAGCGACACAGAAACACGTCCAATCGATGCAAAAAACAAAAACTAAAAAATATATATATTTATCAACATTTTGGGTTAAATATGTTATAAACGCTCATTTGAACAACAAAAATCAAAATGTTGTCGATTCGATCTACCATCTTGGTGTCTGCACAATACAAATAACTCAGAATTAGTAAAGAGTTTCGTTTCTGCTGTCATAGCAGCTGATCGTGCTATTTAAGTCCGATTTAATTATTGTTGTCGCTTTGTTCTCTACACGCAGAAATCTATTACATCTATAAGACATCGTCTAACGGCAGCACAAGTAGTTGTTTTTATACTGCCCTTTGGGCAAGACTGAGCCCTCGAAGTGCGCACAGCCGGGAAAGCGGTTAACACTTATATTCTGCTTTCTGTTTACGTTTGTTTACAAGCGCAATGCAAATTAATTCAATTGCTTAATTTTACTTTAGTAAAATTTTAGTCAATTGGTACAATGGATGACAGGATACCAAATCCCTCACACATCTGAGGAAATAGCTGCCTGAGTATGACCGAATGAGCAAATTGCCAATGCAACACCTGATAAAATACGCGCCATAAATAGCCTAACTTTTCCTTTCCATATCGTTGCCTTTTCTGAAACATGGTTAAGGCCCGACATCCTTGATTCTGAAATCTTGTCTAACAAATTCTCCATTTATAGAAAAGATCGCACTCCTCGTTGTGGTGGTGGTGTTCATATTGCTCTTGACGCTGATTTCTCTTCTGAGAAAGTAATAACTGATAGTGCTGTAGATATTGAATTTGTTGCTGTCAAATTGAGTATTTGTGGTCTTTGCTTTTTTATTACTTCTTCCCATATACCACTTTCTTCAGATAGCTCTGTATGTTCTTCGCATGCTTCTGCTATACATTCTGTCTTCTATATTCTTTCTAATCGTGGCTTTCTTGTAGTTTTTGGTGCTTTTAAGATTGCTGAAACTACCTAATTTTCTAGTCCTGACTCCAGCGTGCTGGCACCCACGACTCGGCACGATCTTATTGACAGTTCAATTGGGATGTCATTGTATCAAATCAACGGTATCCGAAATTCTTTATATAAAATGCATGATCTGATTTATGTTTTGGATTCCTCCTTCTGTTCTGTTTCCCATACTGAACCTATATCCATTCCTGAAAATCCTTATCACCCAACTTTGTTGTTAATTCATATACCTGTCAAAGTGAAGCCCAGGTAGTAAACCGTCGGTGCAAATTCAAGAATTTCGAAATGCCGATTTTTCTAAACTAACTTAGCTCTTATCCCAAACTGACCGGCTTTAGAGACATGGATTCGGCAATCAAATACTTTTTTTCTACTTAAAATTCATTTTTGGATTCTTGTGTCCCGTTCTGTAACCCACGTAGGTCTAACAAAGCTGTGTGGCTTACGCGGTAATTAATTAACTTAAACAATAGAAAGTCGAGATTGTACAAGTTCAAGGAATCTGACCCTTTCTTGGATTTCTCTCGCTATTTGATTGCCCGATCTAACTTCTCTGCACTTAATTTACACTGTTAAAACAACTACCTCAGGAGCTGTAGGTTACAGTTTCAGCGGGATCCTAAAAGGTTTTATAACTTCGTTAATGCGAACCGTAGGTCATCAACACTTACATCAACTGTATTTTTCGAGAAAAAAAAGACAGCTGACTCAGTTCCGGCTATTGCCGATCTTTTTTCCGAATATTTTCAAATGACTAATAGTCACAGCCTTATCAATTGGTTTCGTGCAAATATCTCCAATTGAATTTATGGGCCTTTAATCATTGAAAATTCATTTCTACGTGATTTAAAGGCCATTAATCCCGTATTTTCACCGGGACCTGATGGAGTACCAAGCTGTGTGCTTACGTACTGTGCTGAAGGTATTTCAAAGCCATTATTTATTCTTTTTAAACTGTCCGTGGAGTTGTGCTCCTGTCCTAACATTTGGAAAGAATCATTTATTATTCCTCTCCATGAAAAAGGATACACGTCTAATGTTGAGAACTATAGAGGTATTTCTAAGTTGTCTGCAATTCCTAAGATTTTTGGGAAATTAATAACTTGTCAACATCAACATTTATGTAGATCTATAATTTCACCTGCCAGCATGGGTTTGTGAAATATAGATCTACTACCACTAACCTATTGGAATTCACTTCTTTTGTCATTAACGGATTTAAATCTAAAATGCAAACAGATGTTATTTACACTGATTTTGATTTTTTGACTCTTAATCATTCTCTTTTACTTCACAAACTATATCTGGGATTTCCAAATAACTTTATTCTTTGGATCTCTAACTATTTAACATTTAGAGCCCAAATATATTATTTTAAAGGCTTAGACTCGTCATAAATCACTCTCGGGTGCTGATGTATGCCGATGATGTTAAACTATGTGTGTCATCCACTGATTTCCTATCTGGTTAAAGGTTGTAAAATGATCTTGACAGGTTTCAAGCCTGATGTTGGGTAAATTTATTGAATCTTATTTGTGATAAGTGTAACGTAATGTCTTTTTATAGGTGAATGCCCTTTTAAAGCAATTTTATTCTTATTGGTACGCCGCTTGTTCGAATTGAGTCAGTTGATGATTTGGGTATACTTTTAGATCCCAAGCTTAAGTTTGAAGGGCATATCTCTTCCACCGCTAATCGTGCCTTTGGTGTCCTGGGTTTCATTAAGCGTTGGTCTAAGAATTTAACGATCCCTACATTACTAAAACTCTTTATACTTCTCTTGTTCGACCTATTCTTGAATATGGGTCTTGTATTTGGTGTCCCCAATACAAGGTTCATTAGGATAGAATAAAATCGGTACAAAAAAAATGTCTGCTCTTTGCACTCCTGGGTCTTAACTGCAATCCTAAAACTCGCTTGCCTTCTTATCGTAGTAGTCTTTTAGCAACAAATATTCCTTCTCTTTCTGATCGTAGAACCTTGCTCGGTGTAATTTTCTTACACAAACTAATTAATGGGGAAATTGATTCATCTGAATTAATCAGCCAAATTAGTTTTGCAGATCAGATGTTCTAGAAACGTTCTTCCTCTTTCTTTCCAAACTTGTAATACTAATTATGCTATGTCTAATTAATTATAATTATGTTCTTATTATAATAATAATGCAACTAATAGAAGTAGGAAGGAAATACCTTACTCAGAACTTTACTTTAATGTTATCTGTGTAATTTGTAGGTTCTTTTTCGTTTATAGTTTCAATGTTATTTATAACTTGTATTTAAGCTTATAGAATTTACTTGTCCGTGCTCTTCGCTACTGCAATTACGCGGCGCGTCTCTCGGTCGGTTACAAGGTGATTCGCAGATTGCCTGGGTTAGCACGTTAAGAAGCACGTGCTTGGTGGCGTTGGGCCAATTGAATAAACTGTTCGTTTAGTATATCAACGTCCACTCAATAAATACGCACACAGTACTGAATCTAGTTTTTTTTTTATTCGGACGTTGATGTACTAAACGGGCAGTACATTCAAGTGGCCCAAACGACACCAAGCACGGGCTTGTTAACGCGCGGACCCAGGCAATCTGCGAATCACCTTGTAACCGACCGAGAGACGCGCCGCGTAAGTTTTTGAATAACTTTCTGGGTTTATTATCCGATCGACTTAAAATGTGCACATTCCAAATCCCAAGGCTATATCTTCAAAATTGTTGCTGTGAAACGTTTTTATTGAATTACGGGGGTATGTGGAATATCTGAAATCTGAAATTAACTTGACTTCAGCCTTGTATACACGAGCCTCCATTCAAAATATGGTGTCTCTATCTCTTTTAGCGGCTGAGATCGAGGCGCACGGACGTATACGGACGGGCAGACGGACATACAGACGAACGGGGACAAATCGACTCGGCTATTGATACCGATCAAGAATTTATATGAATATAAATATATACTTTATAGGCTCGGATGTCTCTGTTTCTGCCTGTTACAAACGTTTACATGCTTTAATACTCCTTTTTACCCAATGTATGGGTACACATAGAGTAAAAACGAATGAGTTCCGAACTTTTTACGAACTGTTATTCTCAATTCCAATCGGATTCGTTTTACCCCTTTTCGAAATCGAGTTCGAAATCAACTTACGATAGCAATTAGTGATGGTATCAGAAAAGAAAATAAAGAAAATAAACATAACTAATTTTCCTTTTAAAAGTGGAAAATAAAGATTGCAATAATCGAATAGAATATTCTCCTCTTCTGCGCGATGTGCTGTTTACCCAGTTAACTGTACATAATTTGCCGTTCACAATGTACATGTTGCTATTAAGCAACACAAACACATATCGTTTCTTAAGTTTGCTATTGATAAGCAAACCATGTAATAAATTGAGAACAGCTTTTGTTTGTTTCCCTGTTGCTTTGCACAATTTTTTTTTTTTTGGTGAAACCTACTTACAATTAAATAATAGAAATGTAGTTTGACTTTAATGAAATTAATGAATGAGCTCCTTCGTTTCTAAATATGATGAAGAATATTAGAAATTGTGCTTATGAATATTTCACTATTTCATTTCTACGTAATCTATCAAATCTTTTTACTTCCGACGACTAAAATGCAATGCGTTTTTAGAACGTAAAAGTTTCTCGTTTTGACGAGATCGAAACTGCTAAAACGATTCGTAATTCCGCTTTCACAATTTTCGAAGGAAATCGAAATTAGGAACAAGCCTGATTTTGACCAAATTTCCCAAATTCAATTCAATTTGTTTTGTATAAGTTGACCAACTGGGGTATAAGCAAAGACTGAAGATATTAAAAGATGGTTCACTCCCATATAAATGAGTGTCCTATGAAAAATGGTTGGTGGGACCACAAAAGCAGCCACCTATAGAGGCGGAGAATCCAGCATATGAGGTTTTTTTGGTTAAATTGCATAGGTAATTTTACTACAATAAAATTAAGTAATATTTTGCCTAAAATTGTCTGCTTTGGTGGCAGCATGTGTACACATAGATACATAGCTCTCATACAACATATCTCACATACATAGCCTGCAGTTCCACAGACAAGCTATCTGACTAGCCCACACGGGTCAGTAGTGGCTTACGGGTTGACCCGCCTCAATGTAAAATCCTATCCCATTTATACAGATTATGTCATTGGGGCTGACTTGTTGATGCGCCGTTGCATCAGCATGGGCTAGTCCAGGAACTGACCCGCGTGGACTAGTTTATCGACTGACCCGTGTGAGCTAGTTTATGGGTTGATCCGCGTGGACTAGTCCATGGACTGACCCGAGTGAACTATACCGTGGCGGTTCAGGTTGTGTCTAAGTAGTCAATTAAAAGCTCCGTAAAAAACAGTGCTGTTATTTTTATTCTACTTAAATCTATTCAAGCAATTATAAATAAACACCAAATTTTAATAATGACACAATTTGGAATATAAGAAAGTACAAAATATATATACATAATTAATAATAACAAGTAAGAATGCTATAGTCGAGTATACCCGACTACGAAACTCCCTGTACCCAGGTCAAAAATTTCCGATCGCATCTTCGTTAACTTACACATACATACACAGATACGCACGCACGAGCCACAGCGCAAGCCAGGCATTTTAAGTTGTGACTGTGCTTCTTCTTCCCCTTGCTGCAGCACTGAATCTTCTTTCGTGAATAACTTAGGTGTTTATTATCCGATCGACTTGAAATTTGGACAGTAGATTAAGAGGGACTAAAGTACTGGACATGCCAAATCTTAAAGCTATATCTTGAAAATTGTAACTGTAAAACGGTTTTTATCGAATAGCGGGGGAACGGGGGGAGATATCTCAAATCTAAAATAAACTTGACCTGCTCCCTATATACACGAACCTACATTCCAAATTTGGTGTCTCTAGCTCTTATAGTTGCTGAGATCCTTGCGTTCATACATACGGACAGACAGACGGACAGACGGACGGACGGACAGACGGACAGACAGACGGACATGGCCAAATCGAAATCTCTTTTGATACTGATCAAGAATATATATACTTTATAGGGTCGGAGATGTCTCCTTCTGCCTGTTACATACTTTTGCACAAATCCAATACCCCCTTTTTACCCATTTTATGGGTACAGGGAGTAAAAATATTGCCCTCTTGACACTTACATGTAAAACTAATAACTTTATAATTTAATATTTACTTATAAGCTAGTCTTACTGTTTCAAGCGTCTGTACTGTCTCTTCCGAGGAAATTGATTCTGAAAATTTATATATCTATATATACAAAAGACTGACTTGTGACATTTCGGCAGAAGCTAGAAGCCTGCAATTTTTACAGTACCTTCTTATTATAAAGTTATGTGGAACTGAAAAAATTGTAAAATATATATCAGGAAGTATAAGAAAATTGTATGAAAATCTCGGTATGCGCCAACTGCGCAACGTGAAAGTGCAAAAGATATAAATCGCTCTCTCGGATTTAAAACTATAAGTGCGACGGAAATCGCCATATTGCTTATGGCTGCTGCTGGAGTCAATTATTTTTGTTATACTACGATTTGTTTAATTTTAATCATTTAATTTTATTAATTAATTGTGTACCTTTTTAGTTAATAGAATGTGAATGCTGCTGGGCAGATTTAGAACAAATAAACATTATTATTATTATGTAGTAAGTCGGCTCAGCTGCATGCACACACATTTACATTCGGATCGATATAATGAAAGGGTATCGATAGATGTGGCGGTCGGTTGATATGTGACAGTACCAATATGTGAATTTTTGCTGACTGCGGTCCACATTTCCGCAGTGCACGGGATTTACGCTAACAGAATGCAAGAAATGTGGACTTGCGCTATATTTTAACAATGGATATTGTTTTAATAAATTTTCACTTAAATTAAAAACAGATTTTTTCCCACCATGTTAGTAGTTGTTAGTATTACTCTTCCAACTTCATGAAAAATATTTTAAAGGACTACGCCCACCCGTCGCCACGGTCGGGAAAGGTGGCTTAAAGTCAAATGAGTGAGATTATTTGTTTAGTTAGATCGGCTTCAAAGTCATTGCCATAGCTCTACACAGCAAACCATTAAGCATTAGGCTCAACCATCAAGTAAATCGCTTATAGAGATTCCATTTGGTGCGAGCAACATTTACTAAAAATTTTCAACGCGGCAGGTCCCCTACGCTTCGTATTTGCTCGGGGGGACCTGTCGCAGTGCTGCTCTCGCTCTCACGACCCGAAGCGGCAGGTCCACCAAGTTCGTGTCGCAGATGCATAGCGACCGCCGAGTCGAGCGCATCGATAAATGTATGCGCTGTTCTGCGCTCGCATGTGTGCATACATACATACATACACATATGTATGTATGTATGCACACATATGTATGTATGTATGTATATGCACGAGAATTGTTTTCGTTTGTTTGCTAGCTCGATGGCTTGGCCAGCCGCCACTAGCATGCATGCGAAGATCATTGAGTCTTGCATAAAATACCCTGTACATAAAATTGGTTTTCTAGTCTCTAGTATTAGGGGTGGAATTGTTTAAAAATATAGATAGTCCTTAAAATCACATAAATTGACAGTGTCCATTTAAATAGCACAGGCATAACAACTTTTATGTTAAATAAAAGTTGTAAAAATAACAAAAATAATTCCAGGTTCCCCAAAAATACAACAAATTGATAGTGTCCATTTAAATTAAACACGCATTTCAGCGTTTATATTATATAAAAATAAAAAACAATTTCCAGGGTATTCATGCATCGACGCACAAGTGCGATATTGTTCGAAACAAATATTGTTCAAGGCGTACGTACTTTTCACAAGCGCTCTTATTTCGTTTCTATGTGTGGGTTCAAGTACGCACATGCGCTTGCTTCTTAGTATGCGTGACAATGAAAAAATGCAACAGCGCATGGCAATATGAAATCTCAGAAGGCAGACATATGCAAGTGTACACATGGAAGCGACAAGTGCACAACACACCCTGTTATATGCACATAGGTTGCTTTTGTCGGCGTTAGAATTCATTGTGTGTGGCGGTGTGGATAGAGTGCTTGTTTGAAAAGTGGCTTTTTGCAGGTTCAATCCCCAGTTGATCCATTTTTTTGATAATGGGAAGCAAAATTTATTTCTTATTTTCTTTTGATTTTCTAATATTTTTTAAATGTTATTATTATTTTTTAGACCAGTTATTATCTAATAAATTACATTGGCTAATTATAATAAATTTATCTTCTTCGGTGGCAGCTCACCGCAGCTGACCGAAAGTATGTGAGATGTATTTAATGCTTAGAAAAATAGAATATGGCTCACGGAGAAGTTATGTGGTGCATCTCAGAAGGAGACATATGCAAGTGTACACATTAAATACATCTCACATACTTTCGGTCAGCTGTGAGCTGCCACCGAAGAAGATAAATTTGTGCAATGTATTTATTAGATAATAGTCTAAAAAAATAATAACTAGCATTGTCAAAAAATGTAGCCATGCAAACTTGCTTCGACCAATATCGCACATGTGCGTAGTCAGATTCATGACTGCTCCATGCAAGACTGTATGCCCCGCTACTAGCGTAGATTCTGAAACGCTGACAAGCATGCCTAAGTGATATGCGCGTCTACTCCATTTCTGTTCGAACTATTCGCCGTGCTGCAACGCTGGCATGCTATAGCACGGAATTGCATGTTTCGAACATATCACACTTGTGCGTCTTTACATCAAAGTGTGTACATATGCAATACGTGTATTTAAATGGACACTATCGAATTGATTTTTTGTTATTTTTACAACTTTTATTTAACATAAAAGTTGTTATGCCTATATTAGCTTTTATGGACTGTCTGTATGTTTTTGCAAACAATTCCACCTAATGACTATTATGACACGGATTGTTGCAGACTAAGATCTTCGCAATAGCAAGCAAACAGAAACAATTCTCGTGCATATACATACATACATACATATGTGTGCATACATACATCATATGTGTATGTATGTATGTATGCACACATGCGAGCGCAGAACAGCGCATACATTTATCGATGCGCTCGACTCGGCGGTCGCTATGCATCTGCGACACGAACTTGGTGGACCTGCCGCTTCGGGTCGTGAGAGCGAGAGCAGCACTGCGACAGGTCCCCCCGAGCAAATACGAAGCGTAGGGGACCTGCCGCGTTGAAAATTTTTAGTAAATGTTGCTCGCACCAAATGGAATCTCTATAAGCGATTTACTTGATGGCTCAACTTACTATTTAGTTTGCTACCCCCACGGCACTGTGGCCGGATTGGCAAAAGTTGGGGCATAAAATAAAGTGCAGATCACAGGGAAAAGCTTGTCGTTATTTTTTTGAGCTTTTTATTTAAATAAAGGCTCGATATAAAGGTATCCGAAGAATCCATTGCTCGGTGAAACATATCCTCTATATTATTAATACGACTATTTTTTCGTTCGTGGAATATTCTGTCGCGTTTGTAATATTAATTTCGAGCCTCGGAGGCGTTTGCACCTAACCATCCGACGAGAACTGCAGAAGCAGAAATAATTTGTGAGCCATGGACCAGGATCTTATGAATGGTCGGTGACATGAGATACCACGGATACTTTTCCATATATAAGGAAGCAATTTCATTACAAAAGCTTTAAAACTTTTGCGGGCTTATTTCAAACTTGCAATAAATGGCAATTCGAATTGTTTTGAAGCGTTCAAGAATTTTTAAATCAAATTGTAATATAGAGGCAAATAGTTGGTTATTTGCGAACGCCCTCCTAGCAGTATTGCCATCATTTGTATTGCCGCTTCCGTTTTGTTTTGGTCGATCTACGTGCAGTCCCATTTGCTTCCATAGTTCATCTTGAATATTATTCTTCCAGCAATTCAAAAAACCTTGTCTCGCACGTGCCATTTATTCAGACCAATTCGATATGAAACGTGCAATACGAATTCAAAGAATCTTATGCATGAATGTAATAGACTCACTCCATATTGAAGAGTATTAGGCATTGACTGAAATTTTTCAGCATATGTGTCCTTCGTCATAAAAAAATTTTTAGAAGTTGCACCACAGATTGGACATGACTGAGTGGAGGTTCATCCCCGTTAAAACAGTCAATGAGCGTTAAATTGATATCAAATGAACTGTAATATTTCTATCAGCAATTTCATTAAATATGAACGGTGATAAATTTTGAACTTCTTCCTTTACTCTATTGTTTTCTTTGAAAATGTGTTTTTTACTTTCCTTGGTAAATTCTATTTGTAACTGACTGACTGAGTTTTTGCATATACCCACAGAACTCTACCTAAAGAATCAACTAATTTAATCGGTATAAAAGTGACGAATAAGGATTGGTTAAGTGTTTCTGGCTCCTTCCCTATGAATCCGTGTTTTTATAAGCTTTGTCCAGTCGATCCGTCGAATCAATAGCTTAAATCAAATTAACATCATTTATTTCTTGAAATTCACTAAAAACTTCTTTTTGAAAAGTTATTATCCTCATTACAGTGTGATTTACCATATTTTGTTATGAAACTTGGGCCATGGTTTCCGTGAATTCAATTGCAACTTAGCTTTATCATAGGTTGGCAATATTTTAAAGACTTTTTTCCGCATTAAAGCCCTAATGCTGTTGTACTACCTTTTGGTAAAGTAAAAATGCTAAGGCTTCGTCTTTGGAAATTGGAACGGGCTTTGGTATTTTCCTTTAAAGTCCAATCAATCATTTTATTTCCTTTACAGTTTTGGCAGATAAGGCAGCTGCATTGTTCTATAAATCTTGTTATTTTGCTTTGAGATTTTGGCATATATTTGTTAATGTATGAGGTACATATTGGAAATTTGTCCCATTATATGTTGTTTCTTCGCTAGCTGTAAGATTTTAATAAGCTTTCCAAACACCCAATTGGAAATCGCCTCCGTTTTGCGATCAACTTGAATCCAAATCTCAAGCATTTTCGCGTGACTAAATTCGAACGTGTCTGCAACATCAAATATTCACCAAACCAGGCAAAAATAATTAGTTACATTAAGTTAAGCACATATTGATGAACATAAATGCATTAGTTCAATTAATAGTCATGTTAGTCCCGAGCAGGAGCTAGAATAGTGCCAACTTTGACTCCACAAAACACGTGACTTATAGGTTAGGTTTGCCAAAAAAAAAACAACACCACAATAACACGTAAAAGCAAAGACAAAACACATCATAACACGAACATTGATCTACAATTAAAAGTCAACATCCCTTTATCGGTGTTTTACATTTAAAAGTAATGTTTATTAACAAAGAAAAAAGGTCTAAGATCTAATACAAAAAACATGTTTAGCAGCTGCACAAGAACTTCAAAACAACGGAGCTAAAATCAGCTGACTTTCAGGGCTTCGCAAAATTACCATGGCTGCACAAATTTTTTTCGTTAATTGTATATTTATCCCTTTATCTATATTCTAACATAATACTAAGATCTCTTTTCTGTTATTAAAAATTTATCTTTTTGAGTTTATGCTTCAACTTTGGCAAATACGGATACTGTGCACGGGAGGGAAAATTGTGAAACGCTATTTTTGTGTATTTCTTACGGTTGACGAAAGTAGTCAAATTTAACATAATGCAAAGTACATCTAAATATTTCGCCGGGCAAGGCGGGGTATTACCAGCTATAATGAATAAATGGTTATAAAAATTGAAATTAAATCAAATATTGTTAGGAAATGCGAGCAACGTCGGGTATAAGCTAGTATATATATGTATATAGTGATATATCCATCTCCCGTCTTACACACACTTAGCAACCACATATCACTTAGCAACCAAATGCAGTTCATAAGCAACCCAAATGATTGTAAACAAAATCTGTTGATAACATTGACACTGGCGGATGTCGATTAGACGTAAACAAAAGACCCTAAAGTTAAGAACCCATGCCACTTGTCGAAGTTAGCATCAGACCACCACTTTCCCACAAGAAAATGCAGACGCTGCACAAATCTCAGCTGACGCAATGTCGCTACTCCTCTAGTAATCTTCCTAAGAGACCACTCCTTAAGAGAGCCAAAAGCTTGCTCTCAACATAAACGTTTTTCAATTTAAAGCTTCCCAAAAGCTTCGGTCCGAAGTTTGATCAGCGCCCACGCATTTAGAGTAATCGAGTTCATTTTTGTATTCCAATTGATTCGGTCAAATTTATTCAATGAATAAATGATATATTTTTTTGTATACTAAAAAATACCGTTTCTTAATTGGCGCAGCCGGTAGGATACTCTCAAGTTGTTAAATGCACAACCTCTGTCAGTAATCCTGGATACGTTCCTACGAAGGATCGTCAAGTAATTCTCAGCTAGTGTTAGTCTTTGGCTAATCGAGATTACTTGGTAGTGTTTAAACACTACCTAACTAACAGCGAACACATCTGGGTGTTACAAATCAAATTTTTTGATCCCTGTAACCCGTGTTTCACTGGGAGGAATTTGCATGTGCAAATAAACTCATAAAACAACAAATTGCTGACGCGAAAAATTGTGTGCCGCCGACGTTTGCACGAAAATTTGTGTGCAATACTAACACTGAAGACTAAACCAACAATATTTGCGCGAAAATTTGTGTGCAAAATTATTACAAACGAAATAAAATAAAAAACTGAAAATATACTGTGGAAAAAACAACAACAAAGACAAAATCAAAGTGCAAAAATTGCAACGTTGAAAATGTTCAGTAAAAAACCAACAATCAACATACCCAAAATGACTGGAATTATCAGAGCTGCACCTAAACCAGGCATTGTCTCAATTGAGACAGGTGCCCCACTTTGATGGCTCACCAGAATACCTGGCAACTTTCATCAGACGAATGGACTTCACACTGCAGTTGTATCCAACGAGGGATGTTTGCCAGTATAGTGTCCTACTTGGAGCTATTGAACTACAAGTGGCTGGAGAGGCCCAACGGATATCACAACAAAATTAGTCTAATACGTGGCCAGAGCTAAAACACACGCTCATCGATGCCTTCAAAATACAGACGCCCTATGAGAGACGACTGTACAACACCAACTTTAACGGAAGTCTACGTAAGTTCGTCGAGGAATTAGAACATAGGTCTTTCATAATTATAAGTAAGTTAGCTCTGGAAAATATTCCAAATAATACCACCTTATACACTAACGCAGTGCAAAACACTATCAAAGATGTAATTAACAAGAAATTACCAGAGAGACTTTTCATGACACTTGCCCGCTATGATATCAGCACTATATCAAAATTAAAACAAACTGCTCAGAGAGAGGGATTATGCGAAAGCTTCGTAAAAACTTACACTTACGCCCAAAATAATTCAAATCGTAGCAATGGGGGAAATAGTTCTCAAAATTCTAATCAAGCGGCAGGTTCAAGTAAGCCGACTATAAACTATCAACAAAACAATAATTCACAAAATAGACAGCAAAACTACGAAGACCCACAACAATTACATAACGAATCCCTACATTAACTAATTCAAGGTAGGACACAGAATAGAATGAACCATCAACAGAACTAACCTTTCGCACCTAATTCACCAAACCCATCCACAAAGAGACAGAGAAAAAGTACATCCGGGCAAATGAAAAACAAAAATTAACACTCACGAGAAAGAATACATTTCGGCATTCGAAAAGATGAAATCGCTGATCACGTCTGACCCTATATTGGTCTAGCCAAATTTCGCTAAACCCTTTCATTTAACTACGGACGCAAGCAACATAGCGATTGGTGCTGTTCTGTCACAAGAACATAAGCCCATTTGTTTCGCAAGTAGAACTCTCAATGAACATGAGTTAAATTACTCTACTATCGGAAAAGAGTTGTTAGCTATCGTCTGAGCTACGAAATATTTTAGATCTTACCTTTTCGGTAGGAAGTTTAAAATCACAGACCATTGGCCTGGTAAAACAATATCAAAGAGCCTAACATGAAACTCCAAGGGTAGAAGATCAGACTAAACGAGTTTGATTTTCACATCAAATATCTCCCAGGGAAGGAAAATCAGGTAGCCGACGCTCCAGACTAAAGCTAGAAGAGAACTTATTAGGAGAATCAGCAGATAGTAATGGAGCGACGATACACAGCGCACATGAAGATAACTTGAACCTTATCCAAAGGCCCAACAATTATTATAGTAGGCAATTAGAGTTCATAAAAGGGGTTGAAAATAAAGTGGAAGTTATCCACTATTTCCACAAAAGTATTATAAAAATCACATACAAAAGTATGAACAATGCTTACGCAAAAGAGATAATTAAACAAGTAAGAATGCTATAGTCGAGTATACCCGACTACAAAACTCCCTGTACCCAGGTCAAAAATTTCCGATCGCATCTACGTACACTTACACATACAAACACACATACACAAAAGACGCACACACACGAGCGACAGCTCGAGCGCAGCGCAAGCGAGGCATTTTAAGTTGTGGCTCTTCTTCCCCTCCCGCGCTGCATCACTAAATTTTGTTTGTTGAATAACTTCCGTGTTTATAGTCCGATCGACTTGAAATTTGGACAGTAGATGCCAAAGCTATATCTTTAAAGATGTTTATATAAAACGTTTTTATCGAATTACGGGAGAACGGGGGAGATATCTCAAATCTAAATAAACTAGACCTGCTCCCGCTATACACAAACCTATATTCCAAATTTGGTGTCATTAGCTCTGTTTAGAAACTAAACATACAACCCCCAAGAAGCACACCCAAAAAACCAAGTCATAAATATACACATGCATTCGATTCTCGCTTGCCCGGGCCACTTGAAAACGGTCTAGGTAAAAAGGGACAATGCACATGTGGGTGCTCGTGTTGCAAGAGGGGTAAAAAAGGGAACCAATCAAAACTAAGAATAAACATGCAATATTTAGTAAGTAAGGACAAAAATATGTATGCTGTTTACTCACACGATTAATAGAATCCACAAAATAGGGTATAAAAACACATGGATTCTCAATAAAAGATCAGTACCAACTGAAGTCGCGACATATTCGTTTGCATTTCATAGGGAAAAGGCAGTGCGACAGTCTAACTAACAGCAGCAATTCTTAGGAGTTGCGCCACAGTTAGACAAACGTTGCAACAAACATATAAAATTGGTTTCGGCCAGTTTATATTCTACATTTGGTCCTTCGAGCACTAACAACTGCTCACGAAGGCTGCCAAACCGATGTGATACTCGTAAAACGGTATCCACGGTCAAGTCCGAAGTCAGCACCCTCTCGGTGCTCCACGGCAAAACTAGGAAATAATTAATTCAATAATAATACCCAGACAGCGGCGTTGGACAGGCAGACGACGTGGGAGAAAATAAAATAAAAACCAGCGACGATGCGATCGACATCAGCGTTGGAGCGCCGTAAACAGCGGCGTTGGACGACTACAAAATCGACGTGGGATCTACAAAGGACGTGGACTAGCGGGGTTGCACATCGTAAGAACCAGACTAGGAAGCTAAAAAAAGGAAGCGTCGTCGGAGGCTACAAGAGCGTCGTACCGCGGCTAAACTTATAAAAGTTAATCAAACTAATTAAAATAAATAAAAAAATGTTGTCGTAACTAATACTGTGAAATGGTGCTAACAAGGGAGCAACTAAATGCCCTGGCAGCAAGCCGGAACAACATTTACCTACAGCTGAGAAAGTGGGATGAAGAGTTGGGTCTTTTGGACGGTCAAAATATGCAACTGATGACCGAAGTACAAAGTCAATGGGAACTTTTCAAAGAACAACATCAGGAGATGTTAAAGTATGAATCTTCATTTGCAGGAGAATACTTTGAAAAAGGAGGTTATGAGAAAACGCAGAATCTGAAAAACAAAATACTGTCGGAATTAAACAAAAGGGCAGCTGAGCATACGATGAACGCATCGATGCAACAAAACATTGAAATGCGTGAAAGAGAATGTTGAAATTTAAAATAGCTACAGCAGCTCTAATAAAATCATTAAGAAACATGGGGGAAAATCAGCACTCCCACCAGATGGACATCGACGAAATCAAAGAAGATTTCGATCAACTGACGGAAACTTACAAGGATCTAGGAAAGAATGATCTGGAGACTCCGTCAATTCAATCAAAATATGAAGAACCTAAAGCGATGGAAAGAGAGAGGATGAGATGGCTGGTGGAAAAGAAGCCAGCGGAACAATATATACATCTCAAACAAATAGAGATACCACCGTTTTTTGGCGACATCTCCACATGGTCAAATTTCTTCGACATGTTTAAGGAAATAGTAGCAAACAACGCTTAAAAGAGTCAATAAAAGGTGAAGCATCTCATATAATAAAACATCTAGTAATTAACGAAGAAAATTATGAAATGGCATTGAACATCCTAAAGAATAAATATGAAAATCGAAGAGAGCTATTTATGAAGCATTTTAATCGGAGAAAAACGCGGAATGGGAATTAATCTAGATGACACCGATGTATTCATGGCAGGAATAATACTGAAAAAATCTGATCGTCAAGGATTGCAACAATACGAACATACATCCACTAAGACGAAAGATGTACAAATTCTAAAGGACGTAATACTCTTCATGGAAAAGCATATACAATCAATAAAAGCTATGTAACCAAAGTCATATAAGGAAAATCCAAGAATTTTGAGCACTGCGATCGACAACGAGTGCATTCATTGCAAGATACCAGACCACAGGATATCTGATTGCAGAAAATTTGGCAATCTAACAATGCATGAGAGATGGGAATTTATACGATCGGAAAACATATGCTTTAGATGTTTAAATCATAAATTTACACCAAGCAAATTGTGCAATAAAAGATGCATAAGATGTAAGGACGTAGTACCTCGTAACTCTTCAAAAACGACTAAAATGGAAAAACGAATCTACCAATCTGGAAATCGGCCAGATAGTATTAATAAACAAGTAAGAATGCTATAGTCGAGTATGCCCGACTACGAAACTCCCTGTACCCAGGTCTAAAACATTCAATCACATCTACGTCCACTTACACATACACACACATATACACAAAGGCGCACGCACACAGGCGGCAAAAGCGACAGCGCAAGCGAGGCATTTTAATTGTTGGCTGTGCTTCTTCCGCCCTCTCGCTGCATTACTGAATCTTCTTTCGTGAATAACTTCTGTGCTTATTATCCGATCGACTGGAAATTTGGACAGTAGATTAGGAGAGACTAAAGTATTGTACATGCCAAATCTAAAAGCTATATCTTTAAAACTGTTCCTGTAAAACGTTTTTATTGAATTGCAGGGAAACGGGGGGAGATATATGAAATTGGAAACAAACTTGATCTGCGTATGCTATACAGGTACCTACATTTCAAATTTTCTGTCTCTAGCTCTTATAGTTGCTGAGATCGACGCGTTCATACAGACGGACAGACGGACAGACGGACATGGCCAAATCGAAATCTCTTTTGATACTGATCAAGAATATATATACTTTATAGGGTCGGAGATGTCTCCTTCTGCCTGTTACATACATTTGCACAGATTTAGTACCCCCTTTTACCCATTTTATGGGTACAGGGAGTAAAAATGAAAATACTAGCCCAACAAAATGGCCTCTCGGACGAATTGAAGAGGCGCACCCAGGAAGTGACGGAAGGGTCAGAGTTGTATCAATCAAAACTCAAAATGGAATCATAAAAAGACCGATCCATAAGGTATGCCCATTGAGATCAGAATTGGAAGAAGAAAAGCAAGAGCGAGAAAGAAAATCGGTCAAGCCAGCGGTCATCCTGAATTGTCTCCTAATATTATCAATGATACAAGGAGTATCAACATCAGAAGCACAAACAATTAAAAATGAAGTGACGCCACTAGAAAATAGCAAGATGATATACATGGATAATTAGGGCTTGGTAGATATCGTTTCTTCAAAATGGAACATGATCATATATTACAAGTTAGACCCATACGAAACAGAACTAAACCAAATCGGGAAATATATTGAAGAACTAACAATCAATTGCAAAGCATTGGTACATTGGTACTGGTTTGTAGGAGCATGTCAAATTATGGCAACAACAATGAAGAACCGTTACAATCAACTTCAAGCAAACAATGAACTCATATTTAAATACAATATAGTTAAGCGCGCACCATTTGAGTTTGTTGGGACGTTACATCACATACTATTTGGGACAATGGATACCGAAGACAGGAACATGATGGAAAGTAACATAAGGAATGTTTTTGAAAACCAGCAAGACCTACAGAAACTCTACCAAAAGCGAACATCACTGATTGACTCCACACTCAATATATTAACAAAAACCACGGAGGATATGAACAACCAGTTCAAACAAGTGGATGACGCAATACAACGGCTGCAGTACGAAATAAAGGAGAACCAGTATGTAAATAAGATGGCACTATCGTATCAAATAGTTCTATCACAAATAACCCAGCCAATAGAAAACTGTGAGAAAACACAAGCATCAATCACAAATTTACTCATCGATTTGAATCATGGGCGACTAAATCCACAATTACTGAAACCAATACAATAAAAACAAGAAATAAGCATCATCAATGAAAAGCTACCACCTAAGCTACAAATACCAGGAACAACATCTGGAACAGAAATCAGAGAAATCTACAATCTTATGAGTGCACAAGCCATCATTGTGGATAAGAAACTAATAATATACGCAGAGATTCCATTATTCAATCAGGAATCCTCCAACGTGTATAACCTAATTCCTATACCCTTTAAAAGATGGTTTTTCCATTTACGGCCCAACTAAAGACGGACTTCCTGATCTACAATTTCAACATGGACGCCTAGACGCTCATAACAGCTACACAATTAAATACTTGTTCACGTCAAACGAACAAACATTTACTGTGCCGCGGTAACTGGGTATGGAAAACCGCTTCAGATAATTCATGCGAACTATCCGCCCTTAAAGAAAGTTCGGATCCGTCATGTGAATTTCAACAAATAGCATCTGAGAACATATGGACCGAGTGACTACACCGAACACTTGGTTATTTAAAACGGCAAACGACCCGGTATTAGAATGGACATGTGGAAATCACCAAAGCCAAGTGATGAAACTCCCCGGCCAAGGAGTACTAAAGCTGCGAAAAGGCTGCACTGCTCGCAATGGCAAACATCTACTAGCTGCTGCACATGATCTAACAACTCAAGACGTCATCACGGAACGAATTTCCCGTCTCTTTACAATTTATTTTTGATTTATTTATTTACGAAGGCAAAACAGTGCTGCCTCGAATCAAAAAATATAATATAATACATAGATATAAGGAAAACATTTGAAAAGCCTACGCGAAATTACAATTGTAATCTAATAACGACACCAGCACGTTGGGGGAAGTTTATTTGCCAGTGCGGCTAGCTATGCCCCTATTTACAGCAAAGAATTGCCGGTGGCGTTATTGGAGCCTATATCAAGATAGCTGATAAGATAAAATTAGAAAATGTGAAACCATTGGTAACAAAATCAATAAACATCTCGTATGAAATAAATAAAATTAAAAAATTAGTAGAAGAACAAAAATTAGTAAACATAAAATTAAGAAGCATAAATTTCTACAATGTAATTGGTCATACATCACTTACGCTAATTATTATTGGAATATTAGCGATTGGCATATTATATGTAATAAGAAAATGTAAAACAGACAAGAAAAAAATTAAAATCGAATTTGGAAATCCACCAATAGAAAAATAAACTATGTCATAAGGCCCCCGCAAAATGTTTAGAAACTAAACATTCAACCCTCGCAACCCTCAAGAAGCACACCCAAAAAACCAAGTCATAAATATACACATGCATTCGATCCTCGCTTGCCCGGGCCACTTGAAAACGGTCTAGGTAAAAAGGGACAATGCACATGTGGGTGCTCGCGTTGCAAGAGGGGTAAAAAAGGGAATCAATTAAAACTTAGAATCCACATGTAATATTTAGTAAGTAAGGACAAAAATATGTATGCTGTTTACTCACACGATTAATAGAATCCACAAAATAGGGTATAAAAACCCATGGATTCTCAATAAAAGATCAGTACCAACTGAAGTCGCGACATATTCGTTTGCATTTCATAGGGAAAAAGGCAGTGCGACAGTCTAACTAATAGCAGCAATTCTTAGGAGTTGCGCAACGAGTTAGACAAATGTTGCAACAAACATTATAAATTGGTTTCGGCCAGTTTATATTGTACAAGCTCTTATATGTAGTTGCTGAGATCCTTGCGTTCATACATACGGACGGACAGACAGACGGACATGGCCAAATCGAAATCTCTTTTGATACTGATCAAGTATATATATCCTTCCGTTGTGGAAAAATAAAAAAAGGGATAAATAGTATTTTTGAGATGCTCGTTTATTCCATTGAGTAGTTTGATTAAGACTGAGATACAATATCTGCTTATGTTAGTATTGAAAGCTTAGAATAGTTGGAGTACGTGACTCTTTGCAATGAGTCAGCGATTGGGATTTGTTTACAGTTTGGTATTCTACTGACCTATTGCCGTCCATCAGTGTTGTAACGAATCAAATGTCCTGCCGGGCTTAACTCGGTCGGTCAGGATCGGTATCAACAAATTTGTATTTGGACACTTGCGATAAATAACGACTCTAGATTTCGATGATAATTATGTTTATTTGCTGACCATATTCTAGGTGTAAGTTTAGTTTTAGTGTGTGATTCCTGTGGTGGCCGCCGAGAGTATCCTGGTGATGCACCGACTCGCCGTTCAGCGTCGCCTGTTCGCTAAGAACCACCCACTCGCTTTCGGCTCGTGGGATAATTCCGCGTAGCAAAGCTCCGCCTAGTTGCAAGTGGCCGCGCACCCGAATAGCTGGCTTGGTAGTGGTGGTGGGATCCGGTGGGGATCCTTGCTGGAACTGGTGGGATCCGGTAGGGATCCTTGCTGGAACTGGTGGGATCCGGTAGGGATCCTTGCTGGAACTGGTGGGATCCGGTGGGGATCCTTGCTGGAACTGGTGGGATCCGGTGGGGATCCTTGCTGGAACTGGTGGGATCCGGTGGGGATCCTTGCTGGAACTGGTGGGATCCGGTGGGGATCCTTGCTGGAACTGGTGGGATCCGGTGGGGATCCTTGTTGGAACTGGTGGGATCCGGTGGGGATCCTTGCTGGAACTGGTGGGATCCGGTGGGGATCCTTGCTGGAACTGGTTCTGCTCTCCTGTTACGCCAGGATTTGTCAGGGTTCTCCTGCTATTCGCGAGGATTGATCCCGTGACTCTCCTACTACACAAGGATTTGCATACGACCCTACTGCACAGTGACTCGCTGTGTTCTCCTGTTACGCAAGGACTCGTCAGTGTTCTCCTGCTCTTCGCAAGGATTTACCACTTGGCTCTCCTGCTACACAAGGATTGGTCACGGTGTGCCACGATTCGCAGTGCTTCTCCTGTTACGCGAGGACTTGTCAGTGTTCTCCTGCTATCCGCAAGGATTTATCACTTGACTCTCCTGCTACACAAGGATTATTGCACAGGACTCGGTTGGTTGGCTGATGTATCCTTGCGCGGGACAAGAATACTTGGCGTGGCTTGTAAGTTGCTGCGACGTTGAATTTTGCTGTTGACTCCGTTGACTTGTTTTCTGTCTGCCCTCCTCGTGCGTGTTACTGTGCCCTTTTATATGTTTATCAACTGTCGTTAACTGTACTTTTGTCATCGCAAACGCACTCAGGCACCGTTTCTGGCTCTTCTATAACGGCACTAAGTCCCGTTGTGGTTTGTCAGCGCTTGCTGTGCGACGGCGCTGTTGCTGCCTATTTCGCGCAACGAGAGAGCGCATGTGTAAGTGGCCGTGAAAGCCTACTCACCGATGCCCAGAGGCTTAGTTGAAAGGGGTCGTGTGCTGGTGGGATGAGTGTGAGGAGCTTAGCCGGCTCCCACAACATTACTAAACGAGATGCAGACCCTAATGAGGCCTCTGAGTACGATAGACCGAGGGAGTTGAGGCAAATATGCGATAACAGTCTCCCAGATCAACGGGCATTCGTACGGCCGTACCAAAGTTCTAGCCTGGCCGAACTCACAAAACTGGCCGAGGAGTTCGAAGAACTAGAGCAGGATCGGGCCAGGCTGCGACAACAAGCACACCCGAACCGAACCAGGCTAATGGCATGCGAAGAGGAACCCCGGACTCAAAACTGCCGGTGTCACGAACGCATCAGCAGTGGACCGCAACCAGCCCCAAGAGCACGAACAGGACAGGCCAGAACTCACATCCAGGACCCCGCCCGGGCCTGTCGGAGGTGCGGCCAGGAGGGACATTGGGCCCCCGAATGCCGAAACGACCAGCTCATTTTTTGCTGGATGTGTGGTCGAATTGGCATCCGAACGATTGAATGTTACCGACCGGGAAACGGGCGCCGGCATCCGCCACCAAAGGGAGAGCGGATGCCCAGGGAAACTGCCCCTCAGCATTAATAGGCGCCCTACAGGATGAGGGGGCGTACCTGTGGGCAACAGTACAAATTGGGACCGGCCATTACAAAGCGACCATAGATACTGGGGCGACAAGCAGTTTTGTCAGCGAAAAACTGGCTATGGAACTGGGCCACCAAGGACATCGGAAGACCACGCAAAAGCAGGTGCGGCTAGCAGATGGCCGAAGCAGCGGGGTATCAGAGCAGCTGGAGGTCGAAATCAAGCTCGGGGACCAACACATCGATCTGGCACTCCTCATCCTACCCGGGGTAATCGACGAATTAGTGCTAGGATGGGATTTCCTCACAGGCATGGGCACCGTTTTGGAGTGTGCCGGGCTCCGAGTCATAATTCCAGCCCGCCACAGGCATAGTGGAAGGTTACAAGAAAGACTCTCGGTAGCAGTTGCCATGACAAAACCACCAAGAGCACAGGAACCCGAAAGAACCGCTACAGAACAGACAGGCAACAGCGAGATGGAGAGACAACCACTACACCGTGACACAGCTATCGACCAATTCCTCCAAGAAGAACTGGCTGCTTTTGGGAAAATGTTAGGCACATCACCCATTACAGAGCACCAGATAGTGATGCACGACGACCGTCCCATCAAGCAAAGATACTTCCCGAAGAACCCCGAGATGCAAGAAGAGATTAATAAACAGGTGGACGAACTACTGGCAAGAGGCTGCATCGAAACGTCGAACAGTCCCCACAGCGCGCCAATCGTCATGGTAAGGAAGAAGACGGGAAAGTGGAGACTGTGCGTCGACTTTCGCCAGTTAAATAGCCGTTCAGTCAAAGACGCGTATCCCTTACCAAGAGTGCATCACATTTTAGACCAGTTAAGGGAGGCCCACTACATTACCAGCTTGGATCTGAAGGATGGATACTGGCAGATTCCAATGGGAGTGGCCAGCAGGCCATTAACAGCGTTCACCGTCCCTGGGAGAGGACTTTTCGAGTGGAAAGTGATGCCGCTTGGGCTTCACTCTGCTCCGGCGACATTTCAACGAGCGTTGGACCGAGTGATAGGCCCGGAAATGATGCCACATGCGTTCGCCTACCTGGACGACATCATCGTCATCGGGAAAACACGAGAAGAACATATAATTAACCTGCGGGAGGTATTCCGACGGCTTCGAGCGGCCAACTTGAGGATCAACATCGACAAGTGCGATTTCTTCAAGCAGGAGCTAAAATATCTGGGGCATCTGGTGACGGAACACGGTATCCGCACAGACCCCGACAAAGTAGCTGCCATCGCCGAGCTAAGACCCCCCACTAATACCAAAGAACTGCGTCAATACCTGGGAGTAGCATCATGGTATAGAAGATTTGTACCCGACTTTGCTACGACGGTTCATCCACTCAACGCCCTGCTCAACAAGGGTACCAAGTGGGAATGGAATAAGGAACAACAAAAGGCATTTGAGACCGTGAAGGATAAACTCACGAAAGCACCCGTGCTAGCATGCCCGAACTTCAACAGCCAGTTCATCCTGCAGACAGATGCCAGCAACTACGGACTCGGGGCAATCCTCACCCAAACGACCAAGGAAGGTCAACAAGTCATCTCATACGCCAGCAGGACACTAAACGGAGCCGAGAAGAACTACTCGGCCACGGAGAAGGAATGTCTGGCAATTGTATGGGCAATCAGGAAACTGAGGCCATATTTGGAAGGATACCATTTCACTGTCATCACCGACCACATGGCAATGAAATGGCTCAATTCCATCGAAAGTCCTTCGGGCAGAGTCGCGAGGTGGGCTTTAGAGCTGCAAAAGTACGATTTCGAGGTGACTTATCGCAAGGGGAAACTCAACGTGGTAGCAGACGCTCAGTCCCGGCAACCCCTAGCAGAGGAGACATGTGGCCGAGCGGTGAGCCAAGGGAAAAACGCAGAAGAGGGGGACAAATGGATAGAGAAACTAATGGCAAAAGCTCAAAATAACCCCCAAAAATACGCCGACTACACTATAGAGTCAGGAAACCTCTATAGACACATCCCACAGAGAGCAGGGGACGAAGACGTGGCGGCCTGGAAGCTCTGCATACCAAAACGACAGAGACAACGAATACTACAAGAAAACCACGACGCAGTTACAGCCGGACACTTGGGGACACGCAAAACCATGGCACGAGTGGCCGCGCGATACTACTGGCCAGGGTTCTACCGAGATGTACGAGCCTACGTACGGTGCTGCGAGACGTGCCAACGATACAAACCCAGCCAACTTCAAGCCGCAGGTAAAATACTCACCCAAGTCCCTGAGGAGCCATGGGCCACGGTCTGCGCAGACTTTGTGGGACCCCTGCCGAGGTCGAAACACGGAAACACGATCTTACTCGTCTTTATTGACCGATTCTCAAAATGGACAGAACTGGTCCCACTGAGAAGTGCAACGACGGCAGCCCTGCAAAAGGCGTTCAGAGAACGGATACTGGCTAGGTTCGGGGCACCAAAAGTACTCATCACAGAAAATGGAGCGCAATTCACAAGTAAGGCGTTCAAGACGTTCTTAGAAGAGATGGGAGTACGACACCAATACACGGGCCCCTATACGCCTCAAGAAAATCCAACCGAGCGTATGAACCGGACCGTTAAAACTATGGTTGCACAATACACAGGAGAAAATCAGCGGAATTGGGATGAGGTGTTACCCGAATTGACACTGGCGATCAACACTAGCGTCTCAGCGTCAACGGGCTACAGCGCAGCATTTGTCACACAAGGCCGCGAGCCCAGACTACCCAGGGCCCTATACGACAAGGAAGCTGTAGGCACAGGACAAGCAACCTCAAAGCCCAGAGATAACGAGAGGAAACTTAAAGAGATTTTCGAACTAGTACGTCGCAATTTGGAAAAGGCAGCCCAGGACCAAGCAAGACATTATAACCTGCGGAGACGGCCATGGAAACCGACAATAGGCGATCAGGTATGGCGCAAAGAACACCACCTCTCCAACGCCGCGGAGGGATTTGCAGCCAAGCTCGCTCCAAAATTCGGCGGGCCGTATCAGATAATAAACTTTGTTTCGCCGGTTATATGCCACCTTCGAGGACAGGCGGACAAGAAAATACGAACGGCCCACATCATGGACTTAAAATTGTATGCGACGCAAACAAAACCAACTAAAATGCAGTAAGAGTAGGACACGGGCGAGAAAATTTTTTTTTATATATAAAATTTTTTTTTTGAACTTATTAAAGGGGGGAAAATGTAAATAAAATTAATTTACATTAAAAATTGGAAATTTTTATTAAGTAGTGCAAAACCCCCCCCCCCACCAGACCCCTTCGGAAATAATTCTTAACTAAGCCTCTGCGTACACTAACCCCCTTTTTAAAACTTCGGCGCCTGTGAAATAAGAACAACGGGATCACACATTGTGAACAGTGGGGCAATCTCACACAAAATCCAACAAATAAAAATAACTACATAATCATACACAATTTAATGCCACGCCGCATTCAAACGAAAACCATAATAATAATAATAATAAAAATAATAATAATAATAATAATAATAATAATAATAATAAAATAATACTAATAATCATAATAATCATAATAATAATTATAATAATAACAGTAAAGCAAAATAATAACCACAATACTTAGAACAACAACAATATAAACAAATAAACAAAATTATACATCTAACAAGGCACGAGCTCCATCAAGTTCGCATACGACAAGGAATGCAAGGCACCAAATCGAATCGAGACCACGGTGCGAAACATGCAAACGATAACGGCAGAATCACCTGATATGCAAGGCACAATGCATTTCCAATTGCTGACAAACTAATACAGGCAACCGATAGATGTCAGCAATTGAAGAGCGCAGGCGCAACAGCTATATAAGCCACAACCCCAACAGCCGAGGATCACATCAAAATGGAAACGCCAACTAAACGCAACAGCGAAACGGCACCGCGGCGGCAGTCGAGGAGGACGGCCACGCGGCTGCCCTTCCACCCCCGAAGGCCGGTAAGAAAACCGGCGGCCACCCGCCAAAAACCTGGTCGTCACTCGCCCATCCGGCCACCACCAGCGAAGCCATCGGCCAAGGCACCGGCTCTAAAACGGCCAACACCGGGCACCACGCCGCCGGCACCAGAGGCCCCACGGGAGCAGCCAGTCGGCATGGTACAGCCGCAGCCACGCCCCGCGACGCCAACGCCGATGACACCACCGCCCCGTCCCGCAGAGCCAGTCCTGGACCGCCCTACGGAGGTGGTCATCATATCGTCGGAGTCGGAGTCGGAGTCCGAGGCACCGGAGCCACCCCTTACAAGGCACGTCTACCGCGTGCAACGCTCGATCATGCGGGACGGGAGGCCAGTACGACAGGACGTACAGGTGGTCGAGTATCGGCCGATCCGGAGCACAACGCCGCCAGGGCCGCCACAGAGCGCGCCTGCAACGCCGGCTTCGCCAGAGACTCCTAGGTCGCCGACGCCCGATCACGCCACGGCCGAGGACCCTGACGGCCGTAACGCCCCCCCCCGAGACGACCGAAGCCAGACACAACCCCGGCCAGTGACGCCCCGACCATGTGCCCCCACACCGGAGTCACCTCCACCCCCTCCACCCGCGTTCCGACCGGTATTGCACCGACAACGCTCAAACATGGAGCAGGGAGCGGTGGAACGGCGGCCGACACTATTCCGCCAGGCCTCATGGGCCCGCCCGGGAGTGGACCATCGATGGAGGGAGGTGGGCCCCGAAGAATGGCCAGAAGCGGTGGCCGCGTACGCCCGAACAATTAACCGGGATTGGCAGACCGCCCGGTTAATGTGGGTCGGCACTACGCGGTACCGCATCCGGTCATCCAAAGGCCAACACCGCGTGTTCGCGCAACAATAAATAAAAAAACAAAAAAAATAATAATACATATAAATTGAATAATAAAACAAAGAAAAAATATATATAAAATATATATTAGCCGGCTCCCCACAACATTACTAAACGACCCCTTTCAACTAAGCCTCTGGGCATCGGTGAGTAGGCTCTCACGGCCACTTACACATGCGCTCTCTCGTTGCGCGAAATAGGCAGCAACAGCACCGTCGCACAGCAAGCGCTGACAAACCACAACGGGACTTAGTGCCGTTATAGAAGAGCCAGAAACGGTGCCTGAGTGCGTTTGCGATGACAAAAGTACAGTTAACGACAGTTGATAAACATATAAAAGGGCACAGTAACACGCACGAGGAGGGCAGACAGAAAACAAGTCAACGGAGTCAACAGCAAAATTCAACGTCGCAGCAACTTACAAGCCACGCCAAGTATTCTTGTCCCGCGCAAGGATACATCAGCCAACCAACCGAGTCCTGTGCAATAATCCTTGTGTAGCAGGAGAGTCAAGTGATAAATCCTTGCGGATAGCAGGAGAACACTGACAAGTCCTCGCGTAACAGGAGAAGCACTGCGAATCGTGGCACACCGTGACCAATCCTTGTGTAGCAGGAGAGTCAAGTGGTAAATCCTTGCGAAGAGCAGGAGAACACTGACGAGTCCTTGCGTAACAGGAGAACACAGCGAGTCACTGTGCAGTAGGGTCGTATGCAAATCCTTGTGTAGTAGGAGAGTCACGGGATCAATCCTCGCGAATAGCAGGAGAGCCCTGACAAATCCTGGCGTAACAGGAGAGCAGAACCAGTTCCAGCAAGGATCCCCACCGGATCCCACCAGTTCCAGCAAGGATCCCCACCGAATCCCACCAGTTCCAACAAGGATCCCCACCGGATCCCACCAGTTCCAGTAAGGATCCCCACCGGATCCCACCAGTTCCAGCAAGGATCCCCACCGGATCCCACCAGTTCCAACAAGGATCCCCACCGGGTCCCACCAGTTCCAGCAAGGATCCCCACCGGATCCCACCAGTTCCAGCAAGGATCCCCACCGGATCCCACCAGTTCCAGCAAGGATCCCCACCGGATCCCACCAGTTCCAGCAAGGATCCCCACCGGATCCCACCAGTTCCAGCAAGGATCCCTACCGGATCCCACCAGTTCCAGCAAGGATCCCCACCGGATCCCACCACCACTACCAAGCCAGCTATTCGGGTGCGCGGCCACTTGCAACTAGGCGGAGCTGTGCTACGCGGAATTATCCCACGAGCCGAAAGCGAGTGAGTGGTTCTTAGCGAACAGGCGACGCTGAACGGCGAGTCGGTGCATCACCAGGATACTCTCGGCGGCCACCACAGGAATCACACACTAAAACTAAACTTACACCTAGAATATGGTCAGCAAATAAACATAATTATCATCGAAATCTAGAGTCGTTATTTATCGCAAGTGTCCAAATACAAATTTGTTGATACGGATCCTGACCGACCGAGTTAAGCCCGGCAGGACATTTGATTCGTATACAATTGTTTGTTGATATTAAGTTCAGCTGCAGAAGGCATGCTGTTGATCTGTTTGGAATATATTGACACTTATTAAGTTCAGCTGCAGAAGGCATGCTGATGATCAGATTGGAATTCGCTGACACTTATTAATTGCGGATGCAGTTGGCATGCTTTTTGTACGATTTTAATTAGAGAATTAAATTCGGTATTTATTGACACTATTTGAATGTGGCTATAAAAAGCAGGCCACTGTTATGAATTTTCAATTCAGGCCACTGTTATGAATTTTCAATTCAGGCCACTGTTATGAGTTTTCAATTTGTAAACATACAGTGGGTTACAATATGCAATGCAATCTGTGAATTACAGTGGCTCAAAAATGATATTGCTATAAATATGTCACTCCTCCACACTAAAATTAAAGCATGTCCTCAATCGTGTAAGGTAATAAAATATTTAAAAGTTTCTTGTTAAAGTGCTGAGTACATTTTAGGTAAGTTATTTAAATTCTCTTTCTCCTCTTCAACTATTGTTTCGAGTGGGAGTTCATTTGACTGTTGTTCAATAACATTTAGTTTTTTGACAAATATTCGTTTAGGTATACTTTTAAACTTATAGAATAGGTACATTATTATGCATAATATGGTAAGTACAAGTATTGTAATTATTATTATTTGGTATGTTTTCGTTTCTTTCGTATTTTCAAAAATTATTTATTTTGCTTGAATGTACGACAGTGGCTTCAATTTGGTAATATTATTTCTTACATATATGCTTTGTGTGTAATCTGCGTTCAATTTAGTTATAGATATATCATTAGTAGACCTCGGAATTTTGCATCTTTTGTATTTTTCATCAGATTGGTACCAAAATTTTTATGCAGACGTCTTATCGTTTAAATATAACAAAAGTTAATGCATATCGAAAATATGCAAAATATATGCAAAAAATATGCAAAAGCATATGCAAAAAATATGCAAAATATATGCAAAATATGCAAAATATATGCAAAATATGCAAAATATATGCAAAATGTGCAAAATATATGCAAAATATGCAAAATATATGCAAAATATGCAAAACATATGCAATCGAATTTCATCTTAAAATTGAATTCCTCTCGTTAAATATTAAAGGGCGAGCTATTATATTTCTACACTCAGAGATAAATTAAGTATTCTGTACTCAAACCATGTACAAACGGTGTCAAAATCCGACCAAGCTCGAAAAGTGTAATTATGAGTACAGAATTCTTATATTAGGAACGATTTTTTTTAAGTCCGAAATTGTTAAAACAAGAACTTTCGAGATATATGAAGAACACTTTGTAGATTTAAAAAAAACATATGTATATATTATCTTTAAGTATCAAACAGGATTAATTTCCCGAAGTGCGGATGACTTCAGAATGTTTATTTTTAATCGTATCGTCAAAAGTCATATGTGTATGCATGTGCGAGTATATGAAAGATAATATCACTATAAGCAAATGAAATCTCGAGTGGCGTTACCATATACATATAGAATTTATTGATATGGGCAAAGTTGAAGCGGTGAAAAGATTTTACTTCAAAAAAATGTCTTCCATTAATATGGAATATAATAATAAAAAAAAATCATCACCCAAAATTTCCACTGTAGGGTTTGAACTCGGGACCGCCGCGCAGGTACCTCGGCGAACCGCAACTCAGGTAACTCAGCCAGACTATGAAGGAAGAATAATTACCACGAGGATTTTATTTTGTTTTATCTAGGCCTATAATTCCCAAACAGTTAAAACATTTGTTTAATGAATTGGCTGTATATAAAATTATACTATATCAATGTTTATCAATCATAAAGTGTAGTGAAATGTCAAAAATCAACAAATCTAAGAAAAATTTAATGGGAAAATGGCTTAACAGCTTTCCCGAAAAGTGCTTCGAAATTGATGGAAACAATATAATTTGTACGACTTGTGTCAAAAAGGTGAAGTGTTAATATTGAGGATTAAGCAAGCCAAGCCTGATTGTTAAATAAGTACGTTCTAATGTTCGTAATATTTTAGATTCCTTGCGAAAGAAAATTTCAATTGCAGCAGCATGTTGCTACTTCACTTCACAGAAGGTCAAATGCAACTAATAACAACAACGACGAAAATGCGCATACTTCCGGCAGCAACACGTTCAACTTTTCCGATAATTCCGGAAATGAATTTAAAATGGATTTATGTACAGCATTGGTTGCGGGAAATATACCATGGAATGTGCTAAGCAATGTTACATTTAATAATTTTTTAAAGAAATACACGGGGCAAATTATTCCTGATGAAAGTACTCTCAGGAAGAGCTACTTGGATAAATGCTACCAAAAATCAATCCAACAAATTCGCGACAGTATCAAAGACGAAAGCGTTTGGATATCAGTGGACGAAACAACTGATAAACAAGGGCGATATGTCGCGAATTTGATTGTAGGAACATTAAGCGAAAATGATTCCTCATGCTCATTTTTATTGTCGTGCAAACAGTTAGAAGAAGTAAATAATGCAACTGTTTCCCGATTTGTGAACGACAGCATTCGTATATTGTGGCCACAAGGGAATGAGTCAAAAGTTTTGTTGCTTTTAACGGATGCTGCGGCATATATGATCAAAGCTGGTAAAAATTTAAAAGTTTTTTACCCGAATCTCATACACATAACTTGTTTGGCACACGGTTTAAATTTAATAGCTGAAAAAGTAAGAACATTGTTTCCAGTCGCTAACTCGTTCATAGCATGTGTAAAAAAAATTTTTATAAAAGCTCCGCTCAGAGTACAACGCTACAAACAAATACTTAATAAGGAGTTACCACCAGAACCGATCATAACCAGATGGGGTACATGGTTGAAGGCGGCATCATTTTATGCAGATAACTTGGAGGGAATAGCAGAGGTTAGTACATTTGTCAAAAAAGTGGGTCATCGGTCAATCCGATAATCCATTATTTTTGGAAATGATTTTATGCAATTACTTTAGTTTGGTAGAGAATAAAATTCTGAATTTCCATTTGAGGTTCTTGAAACATTGAACCCAGAAGATGCTGAGTGTATAAAGCAGGCAAAAGAGTTTATAAAAAGTCCCCAACTGAATGTTTCAGAATGTTTATTTTTAATCGTATCGTCAAAAGTCATATGTGTATGCATGTGCGAGTATATGAAAGATAATATCACTATAAGCAAATGAAATCTCGAGTGGCGTTACCATATACATATAGAATTTATTGATATGGGCAAAGTTGAAGCGGTGAAAAGATTTTACTTCAAAAAAATGTCTTCCATTAATATGGAATATAATAATAAAAAAAAATCATCACCCAAAATTTCCACTGTAGGGTTTGAACTCGGGACCGCCGCGCAGGTACCTCGGCGAACCGCAACTCAGGTAACTCAGCCAGACTATGAAGGAAGAATAATTACCACGAGGATTTTATTTTGTTTTATCTAGGCCTATAATTCCCAAACAGTTAAAACATTTGTTTAATGAATTGGCTGTATATAAAATTATACTATATCAATGTTTATCAATCATAAAGTGTAGTGAAATGTCAAAAATCAACAAATCTAAGAAAAATTTAATGGGAAAATGGCTTAACAGCTTTCCCGAAAAGTGCTTCGAAATTGATGGAAACAATATAATTTGTACGACTTGTGTCAAAAAGGTGAAGTGTTAATATTGAGGATTAAGCAAGCCAAGCCTGATTGTTAAATAAGTACGTTCTAATGTTCGTAATATTTTAGATTCCTTGCGAAAGAAAATTTCAATTGCAGCAGCATGTTGCTACTTCACTTCACAGAAGGTCAAATGCAACTAATAACAACAACGACGAAAATGCGCATACTTCCGGCAGCAACACGTTCAACTTTTCCGATAATTCCGGAAATGAATTTAAAATGGATTTATGTACAGCATTGGTTGCGGGAAATATACCATGGAATGTGCTAAGCAATGTTACATTTAATAATTTTTTAAAGAAATACACGGGGCAAATTATTCCTGATGAAAGTACTCTCAGGAAGAGCTACTTGGATAAATGCTACCAAAAATCAATCCAACAAATTCGCGACAGTATCAAAGACGAAAGCGTTTGGATATCAGTGGACGAAACAACTGATAAACAAGGGCGATATGTCGCGAATTTGATTGTAGGAACATTAAGCGAAAATGATTCCTCATGCTCATTTTTATTGTCGTGCAAACAGTTAGAAGAAGTAAATAATGCAACTGTTTCCCGATTTGTGAACGACAGCATTCGTATATTGTGGCCACAAGGGAATGAGTCAAAAGTTTTGTTGCTTTTAACGGATGCTGCGGCATATATGATCAAAGCTGGTAAAAATTTAAAAGTTTTTTACCCGAATCTCATACACATAACTTGTTTGGCACACGGTTTAAATTTAATAGCTGAAAAAGTAAGAACATTGTTTCCAGTCGCTAACTCGTTCATAGCATGTGTAAAAAAAATTTTTATAAAAGCTCCGCTCAGAGTACAACGCTACAAACAAATACTTAATAAGGAGTTACCACCAGAACCGATCATAACCAGATGGGGTACATGGTTGAAGGCGGCATCATTTTATGCAGATAACTTGGAGGGAATAGCAGAGGTTAGTACATTTGTCAAAAAAGTGGGTCATCGGTCAATCCGATAATCCATTATTTTTGGAAATGATTTTATGCAATTACTTTAGTTTGGTAGAGAATAAAATTCTGAATTTCCATTTGAGGTTCTTGAAACATTGAACCCAGAAGATGCTGAGTGTATAAAGCAGGCAAAAGAGTTTATAAAAAGTCCCCAACTGCATCGCGATTTTATATATATAAAATCGAATTTCGGGAGAGTTGCCGAAATAATAACTTCCTTGGAAGCAAAGGGTCTCCCATTGGCAAAGTCAATGGAGTTATTTAAGGAAGCTGAAAATATTGTTCAGAACACAAGTGGTGCTTTTGGAATGGAGTTGAAGGCAAAATTTGAAGGCATTTTGAAAAGAAATCCAGACTTTAATATAATTTCAAAAATTAATAATATTTTAAGTCTCAATGCCGAAGATTTGTCTGGACTTAAACCCGTTTCAAACGAAAATATTACAAAATACAAATTTGCTCCAATTACTTCCTGTGATGTTGAAAGAAGCTTTTCCGCCTACAAAATGGTTTTTGGGGAAAAACGTCAAAGCCTCTTAATAAATAATTTAGAGAAAATAATGGTTATATATTGTAATAATAATTATATTGAATAATTTTAATCCTATAAAATAAAATTTTAATATGTACACGACCCCCTGAATCGCTTTTATATTATTTCTTGATTTGTTTAAAATAGAAAAGTGTTTGCATATTTTGCATATATTTTGCATATTTTGCATATATTTTGCATATTTTGCATATATTTTGCATATTTTGCATATTTTTTGCATATGTCATGCATATGCAAAATATGCAAATATGCAAAAAAAAATATGCATATCGTTTTCACCTCTATTTTCAATGAAACGAATTTTGGTGTCATCAGAATTTAAATATCTTAATCCTTCAAGAATATGCAAATATGCAAAATCCGAGGTCTAATCATTAGGTATAACTGAACAATTATAAATTTTAATCATGTTATTTCCTTCAATTATGATGTCGTTTTTCAAACAATTTTGATTTAAAAGGGTTTTAGGTAAGTTCCATGTTATGATTATATTTGGTTCAATGTAGTTAGTTTGAGTAATTAAATGTGTCTTTGCATACCTGCAACAAGTATTAGTTTGTTTGATGATGCCAAATAAACATGGGTTAATAGTTAGTTTATTTTTGTCTTTGTTGTATAAATTATTATTATGTGAATAATGCTTGTACTGAGTTTCGTCTTGTAGAATATCTTTATTATCATCTGGGTACGGTAAAATTTCGTATAATGGTGCTTTAATTATTTCCCTTGGAATATGTGAAATAATTGAAATTTCATTGGTGTCTGATCTAAGCCAAGTAGATGTTTTTATGTTAAGCAGTTTTTCTGAGTTAACGTGCTGCAGATAGTCGTGTTTTAATAATTTTGGATTAAAAATTCCCAATCTTGTTAATTGCATACCCATTTCTAGGTCTTCAATATATTCTGTAAACTGTTGTATATTGAATGCTAGTAATTCTAGTTCTTGAGTTTCATCTCTCTCTTCTTTGTTCTTATTTAGTGTTTCTATACCTTGGTTAACAGCATCAATTACATGGTTGAGTTCGTTTATTTGAACACTGTTCTGAGCTATTAAATTAATTTTTTCTTCGAGTTCCTCTTTATCATTGTTATCTAAAGTTCCAAATAGGTATTTGTAAGTTGTTCCTACAATATTCAGTAATCCTCTTTTACTTCTTTTTGCTATCCTAATACCATTCATCTCTCTTTGCAATTTTTCTGTTAAGTATTGGATTTGAATTCTTTCTTTATAATTGTTAGCTTGTGTTATTAGTTTGTTATAAATGTCTTCGGTCTTTGTTAAATTTATTGTTAGACAATGATACTCGTAACTATCTGGAATATCTATCGTACTTATTTTAAATAATAAGTATCCATTATTTGATTTAATGGGGTTTATATCTATAAATTGGGATCTATTTTCGACTAAAAGTGTGGACATCATAAGTATATAAAATATGAAGGTGAAAGTTCCTGATCTGGATTTTCGTCTTCCTGTAAATATTTGCTCTTATTTAGTTTCTTTTGTTTTTGATAATTTGTTTTATAATGTTTAATTTTGCGGCCTCTATTAGTCTCTTCGAAGTGATCCTCGTCTAACTGTTCTATTTTACCAGTAGGCTTGTAAGGATTATGCAGTTTGCCGTGAATAAGGGGGCTTTCCTAGACTTCGTATTTATTTTGAATTCTTGTCTGTTTTTATTAAGATTGTTTATTCTTGTCTGTTTTAATTTTTGGGAATTGTATTCAGGAGTACCTGCGTAAATAAAAATGTCTGCCGGAGTTCTACCAGTAGAGTTATGTTTTATTTGATGATTATAAGTGAATATAATAACCTCCATTTTCATGAGTCTATTTTCTTCGTCATCGTCAGTGTTTATTATACGAATTTTTTCATTTATTGTCTTATGTAGTCGTTCTACGTCTGCTATACCATTCTTACTTGTTATAATTTGAATTGTTACCTTTTCTTTATCCAATCATTCTTTCAATGCTAAACTCATAAAGGCACTATCCCTATCTGTTTTTAAAGTGATGGGCTTTCCCATATTATTAAATATTCGAATTAGTCCCCTTTTGACTTCCATCCAATCTTTACTGTTTAACTCAATAACGTTTGCAAATTTGGAATACAAATCAATACATGTTAAGTAGTTTTGATTTGTTATTGTATAAATGTCAACGACGTAGATTTCCCTACAATTTTCAACTTCTGGTGTAATTTTAAATTTACATGACGTATTCCTGTGTTCAATCTTCGCTTGGTTGCAAATTTCACATTCGTTGATTATATTTTGGATTAAATTTTGATAATCTGGATAATAGTATGTTTCTTTAAAAAGTCTGACCATTTTTTCAATGCCGGTATGCAAGAGTTTCTTGTGATTACTAACAATTATTTCTTTAAATTCTGCATAGCTTCGAATATCATTTAATTTAATGTTTGCTCGTAATATACGTGTTGTTTTCGGGTTCATAATTTCCTTGAAAGCTTACTGAATCAATTCGAAGTCAGAGTCGTGTTCAATGTATAATGCACTTGTTTTTGAGTAAAAATATTCTATTAATATTTGTTTAGCTTTTTCAATACTTAGGCTTAAGAATTTTATTTTAACTTTTGTTTTTTTAAAATATGATTCAATTTCTACATTTTCGGTGTCACTTCTTATCATCTCTATTTGTCTTCTAAAATAATTAAATGGTTTTTCTGTTAACGGTATTAAGATTTCATTATCTTCGTAGCGCTATGTACTGTAGCTTGTGTATTAATATTTTGTTCACCTAACATATTTTCTTCTATTTTAATACGTGAAAGTGCGTCCGCTTCATGATTTAATTTTCCTTCCAAGTATTTAATTGTAAAATCATATTCGCTTAGTTTGATACGCCAACGTTGCAATTTCATGTTGGGTTCCTTAATGTTGTTTAATCAAACAAGAGGCTTATGATCACTTAGAATTTCAAAAGTTCTGCCATATAAATATGGTCGAAAATATTTGATTGCTAATAGTTCATTTTCTATTGTACTTTAATTTTGTTCATGATCATTTAAGGTTCTACTTGCAAGACTAACTGGCTTGTTGTCTTGTGACAATACAGCTGCTAACGCAAAATTACTAGCGTCGGTTGTTTCTTGAAATTTCTTTGTAAAATCTGGACAAATTAATATGGGGTCATTCATAATAAAAAGTTTCAATTTTTCGAAAGCTTTTTTATATTCATCGTTAATGTCAATTTTAGCTCCTTTCTTTAAATAGAGCGTCATGGGTTTTGCAATTTTTGTAAAATCCGGAATGAATTTTCGATAATAGCCACTTAAACCTAAAAACGATTTAATTTCTTTGGACGTCTTTGGAGAAGGGAATTCATCGATTGCTTTAACTTTAAGTTTGTTTGGCCGAATGCCTTCTGGACTTATGGTGTGACCTAAAAAATTTGTTTGTTTTTTTAAAAATTCGCATTTATCTAATTGGAGCTTTAAATTTGCCTCCCTTAGTTTTTCGAATACTTTATTAAGAATTTAAGTGTTAATCAAGTGATGTGGAGAAAACAATAATGTCATCCAGATACACAAGACAATGTTTATTTATTATATCGCGAAGAACATGATTCATGCACCTTTGGAAAGTTGATGGTGCGTTTTTAAGTGCGAACGGCATTCGAGTATACTCGTAATGTCCGTATTTAGTTGAAAATGCTGTTTTAGAAATTGACTTTTGATCCATCTCAATCTGATGAAAGCCTTTAGCTAAATCTATTGTTGAAAAATACAAACAATTTCCTAATTTTCCCAAAATCTCATCCATATTTGGAATGGGGAATTTATCATTAATTGTTATATCGTTTAACCCTCTGTAATCAATCACTAATCTAAATTTTTCTTTTCCTGAAACATCTTTCTTTTTGGGTACTATCCATAATGGACTACAATAAGGTGACTGGCTATGCCGAATGATACCTTGGTTCAACATGTCTTTAATTTGTTGTTCGACTTCTTGTTCGAAAGCGAAAGGGTAACCAAATGGTTTCCTGTAGATTGGATTTTCATGTTGTGTATTAGTTTCGTGCTTAACAATACTCGTGAAAGTCAAATTGTCACCTTCCCGATATTGAATGTCACTGAATTTTTTTAGTAATTTTAATAATCTTAATTTTTTTTCGTCGTTCAGATGATCAATTCGGTAATCTTGACCAGAAGTTATTTCATTATTCATTGCGTAATTAATTTCTTGTGTAACATCTTTTGATTGCAAATAGGCTTCAAAATTTGTTTCTGCATTTGGATCAAAAATAAATTTTCTGTGTGTAAATGATCTTTTGCTAATTATTATTATGTCATGAGTGTAATCAATGACTGCGTTATTTTCTTTTAGCAAATTTCTACCTAAAAGCATGTCATAGTGAGGGGAAAAATCGTGTATGTAAAATATTTGATCTTGTCTAAAAAGTTTATTGGGTGCAATAGATACATAATGGTTTAATTTTGAAATGCCTGTCATGGTTCTAATCCAAGTAGGTTTTGAATAAACTGGAATATTAAGAAAATTTTCTCTCATCATGTTTATTGACGACCCAGTGTCAATGAGACATCTGTAACGTCTATTATTTATTACGATCTCTATGTATTGGTTTGTTCCGAGGCTCCCATTGGAAAATTTTCGTTTTTATGCCATCATTTTGGAATTGCTGATACTCTTCTTGATGTTGGTCGTTTTGACTATCATACCCTGTTTGTACATAATCATTTTGATTATTATATTCTGTTTGCTGATAATGCTCATCAACTTGCATTCTTTGCGAATCACTAACATTTCCTCGTACACGCTTGTACGCTTGATTTGGTATATTTCCACCTTGAGTAGTGGTCTGATTAAAAGGATTGTTTAGTTGTCCTTGCTGTAAATTCTGTCGGAACTCTTGAAGTAGTCCCCTATTTTGGTCAAAATAATTTTGTCTATTTTGTTGTCTGTTCGGGGGATATTGAAAGAATTTATGATTCTTATAATTGTTATTTGTGTAATGTATTGGTTAGAATATTGCGGTTGAGTGTTTCGTGTATTTTTGTTAGCATTCTGATTTTTATTTTTAAAATTTTCATTTTTGTTGTAATCATTGCTATAATTTTCTTCATAATAGCCTTCCATTTGTGCTACTTGTTTCAAATTGGAAACAGTAGAAATATCGTATCTAGCAAGTGTCATATAAAGTCTATCTGGCAATTTTCGATTTATTAAATTTGTAACGGTATTATTCATAATTCATACAATCTGGAATTTTCTAAATTCCCTTCTAAAGCTAATTTAGTACTTATAATGAGGATCTTGGCCTCTACATCATTACAAAATTTACGTAGGTTACCTTGGTAACTGGTATTGTATAAGCGTCGCAAAATTCATCAACAGGTGTTTGCGTCTTATATTCGTTGATTAGCGTTTGCCTGAGCATGGGCCAATCGTTGATTTGCATCAATTGCAGTGTCTCCTGCGCTTCACCGGATATTTGGAGCTCAATTGCCCCGAAGATGATGCATTGTTGTCGATCGCTGTTTGTGGCACATAGTTGGAGTAGATAGTCGATCCTCTTCACAAACGCACCCAGGGCTGCCGGATCACCTTCGAAAAGTGGCACATTTCGTATTTGTTGTAGTAATTGGTTTAAATTCTGCTCATTTAATTTGATTGATGAATTTGCACCGATATTAAGTTTTTGTGGCGGATCCATTTTTGTATTAGTTTTTTTTTTTTTTGTATTTTGAGTAGTTAGCGTTTACAGTATTTGTTTTAAAGTTTATTGTTTTTATTTAAAAAATGTCTTTTTGTTTTCACTGCCAGTTTTTATTTTTACTCCTGTACCCATAAAATGGGTAAAAAGGGGGTATTACATCTGTGCAAATGTATGTAACAGACAGAAGGAGACATCTCCGACCCTATAAAGTATATATATTCTTGATCAGTATCAAAAGAGATTTCGATTTGGCCATGTCCGTCTGTCTCGTCCGTCTGTCCGTCTGTCCGTCTGTCCGTCTGTCCGTCTGTCCGTATGAACGCGTCGATCTCAGCAACTACAAGAGCTAGAGACACCAAATTTGAAATGTAGGTTCCTGTATACCATACGCAGATCAAGTTTGTTTCATATTTCCGATATCTCCCCCGTTCCCCCGCAAATCGATTAAAACCGTTTTACAGTAACAATTTTCAAGATATAGCTTTAAGATTTGGCATGTACAATACTTTAGTCTCTCTTAATCTACTGTCCAAATTTCAAGTCGATCGGATAATAAACACGGAAGTTATTCACGAAAGAAGATTCAATGATGCAGCGAGAGGGGGAGGAAGAAGCACAGCCACCAATTAAAATGCTCGCTTGCGCTGTCGTTTTTGCCGCCTGTGTGTGTGCGTCTTTGTGTATGTATGTGTAAGTGGACGTAGCTGTGATTGGATGTTTTAGACCTGGGTACAGGAGTTTCGTAGTCGGGTATACTCGACTATAGCATTCTTACTTGTTGTTTTTGCAAATGCACAAATTTTCGCACTTTCAGTTTTTTTTTTTTTTAATGTTGTTCCCAGTAAATACGGGTTGCAGGGATCACAAATGATTTGCAACGCCCAGACGTATTTTACCGTTTATGTAGGGAATAGCGTACACTACTAAATACCCTCGATTGATCAACGATCAATACTAAATGAGTGGCACTTGTTGGTTTTTGTTTTTCACAAAATTCAATTTTTGTACAACGACCGAATTGGATTTATACGTTGATTGAATCCGGATGAGTTTTTTGAATTTTTATTTTTGATCTATAGTCACAAAACTCAATTTTTATTACAACGACCGAATTGGACTTATACGTTGATTGAATTTTTTTGTTGACACGTCAAGTTCCTTTGCGGATCGTTAATTGAAAATAAAATACGTTCGATTTTTTTTTTTTTATATATATTCTGGACGTTGATGTACTAACGAACAGTACATACAAGTGGCCCAATGACACCAAGCACGGGCTTGTTAACGCGCGGACCCAAGCATAAATGCAACCCACCTCCCGCCCAACCGACCGAGGGGCACGCCGCATAACGTACGGTAGCGACAGATCGCGGACATGCAAATACAGCAATAACATTATACAAAAGTTCCTAAGGATTACATAAATATCGTAAGAGTAATGTTTTAAGTATAGAAATTGAAGTAGCATTACTTATTAGATGGAAGAGATTGTTATAGTTAGAGCATAAGACTCGAAAGGGGTTATGAATAGCATAATTAGAACTACAAGCTTGGAGAGATAGTGGAAGAAAGTTTCTAGAACATCTGATCGGAACTGCAAAACTAATTTGGCTGATTAATTCAGAAGAATCAATTTCCCCATTAATTAGTTTGTGTAAGAAAATTACACCCAGCATGGTTCTACGATCAGAAAGAGAAGGCAAATTTATTAATAAAAGTCTACTACGATAAGAAGGCAAGCGAGTATTAGTATTCCAGTTAAGACCACGGAGTGCAAAGAGCAGAAATTGTTTTTGTACCGATTCTAATCTATCCTGATGAACCTTGTATTGGGGACACCAAATACAAGAACCATATTAAAGAATAGGTCGGACAAGAGAAGTATAAAGAGTTTTAGTAATGTAGGGATCGTTAAATTCCTTTGACACACGCTTAATGAAACCCAGGACACCAAAGGCACGACTAGCGGTGGAAAAAATATGCTTGTCAAACTTAAGCTTGGGATCTAAGAGGATACCCAAATCATCAACCGACTCAATTCGAGCAAGCGGCTTACCATTAAGAATATAATTATTAAGAAAGGGCATTCGCCTGTAAAAGGACATTACGTTACACTTACCACAATTAAGATTTAATAAATTTACCCGACACCAGGTTTGGAAACTATCAAGATCTGTTTGCAACCTTTGACCAGATAAGAAATCAGTAGATGACAGACAAAGTTTAACATCATCGGCATACATCAGCAACCGGGAGTGATTTACAACAGAAGGAAGGTCATTTATGAACAGAGTAAATAATAAGGGGCCAAGATGACTTCCTTGTGGAACTCCGGAAGTAACTTGAACAGACCTAGAAACTAAGCCTTTGAAATACACTTTTTGGGTTCTAAGAGTTAAATAGTTGGACATTCAAAGAATTAAGTTATTTGGAAATCCCAGAAGGTGAAGTTAATGAAGTAAAAGAGAATGATTAACAGAGTCAAAGTCCTTACTGAAATCAGTATAAATAACGTCTGTTTGCTTTTAAGATTGAAATCCCTTGATGACAAATGAAGTGAATTCCAATAGGTTAGTGGTAGTAGATCTATATTTCACAAACCCATGCTGGCAGGGTGAAATTATAGATCTACATAAATGTTGAAGTTGAGAAGTTATTAATTTCTCAAAAATCTTAGGAATAGCAGACAACTTAGAAATACCTCTATAGTTCTCAACATTAGACTTGTTTCCTTTTTTATGGAGAGGAATAATAAATGATTCCGAATGTTGGGGAAAGAGCACAACTCCACGGACAGTTTAAAAATAAAAAATAGTGGCTTTAAAATACCTTCAGCACAGTACCTAAGCACACAGCTTGGTATTCCATCAGGTCCCGGTGAAAACACGGGCTTAATGGCCTTTAAATCACGTAGAAGCGAACTTTCAGTTATTAAAGGTCCAAAAATGCAATTGGAGTTATTTACATGATAAGGATAAGGCGAAACCATATGATAATGTCGGGAACTATAAGTTGTTTGAAAAAATTCGGCAAAAAGATCGGCAATAGCCTGATCTGAGTCAGCTGTCTTTTTTCGAAAAATACAGTTGATGGAAGTGTTGATGACCTACGCTTCGCATTAACGAAGTTATAAAACCTTTTAGGATCCCGCTGAAACTGTAACCTACAGCTTCTGAGGTAGTTGTTATAACAGTGTATATTAAGTACAGAGAAGTTAGATCGGGCAATCAAATAGCGCGAAAAATCCAAGAAAGAGCCAGATTCCTTGAACTTTTGTACAATCTCGACTTTCTATTTTTTAAGTTAGTTAAATCCCGTGTAAGCCACACAGGTTTGTTAGACCTACGTGGGTTACAAAATGGAACACAGGAATCAATTAATGAATTTAAAGTTAAATAAAAATATTCGATTGCACAATCCATATCTCTACACATGTACAGCTGGGACAAGTCAGTCTGGGATAGGAGCAGAGCAAGTTTAGAAAAATCGGTTTTCCGAAATTGACGAACTCGCTCTGCAAATTTTCTGCCTCGGCTAAAAACAAATTTTTTATTATGTAACGAATTTGGGATACCATTGATTTGACACAATGACATCCCAAATAAACTATAAGTAAATTCATGCTGAGCCGTGGGTGTCAACACGCTGCAGTCAGGACTAGAAATCCAGGTAGTTCCGGCAATATTAAAATCACCAAGAACTACAAGAAAATCACGATCAGAAAGCATAGATGAGACAGAATGTATAGCAGAAGCATGCGAAGAATAAACAGAGAAATCTGAAGAAGGTGGTATATATGAACAAGTAAAAAAAAAACAAACACCACAAAAACTAACTTTAACAGCAATAAATTCAATATCTACAGAGCTATCGGTTATTACTATCTCAGATGACAAATCAACGTCAACAGCAATAAGTACACCACCACCACGACGAGTAGTGCGATCTTTTCTATATATAGAGAATTTATTAGAAAGAATTTCAGAATTAAGAATGTCGGGCCTTAGCCATGTTTCAGAAAAGGCAACGACATGGAAAAGAAAAGTTAGGCTATTAAGATACAGATTACTAAGTTTACTACAAAGACCTCTTACATTCTGATAGCCCAATGAGAGGAAGGATGTTAGTTTTTTGAACTATCAGATACTACAATATGTGGGTTAGAACTACCACCGGAGGAAGGAAGTGAAATCGGAGGCCGATTTTTCTTTTTTGCCGTATATTCCTTAACAACTAAGTGGTCGGGCCAGAATTCTTTGCAACAAATGCTGTTGAAATACTCTGCCGGAACACTTATTTTAAATGACGATATTCCCCGAGAATACGTGAATTTGAACTTTTCCACCGTAATGAGTGCTTTAGATTTAGCCTGTATAAAGGCCTTCACATCATCAGATGTAGTATCAGGGGCAAGCCTAGAAACAAAGATTTGTTTCCGTTATGGAATACCTATAAGGGTCTTCTTGGTAGCCAAAGCAGTTGCATCCAATGGAGCCACAGCATTGGTTACTAGACCAGTTGATTCGATTGGTATATTAACACTAGAGTGTTGATCTGGAACAACAGTGTTAATAGCCAGCGAATCAGAATGCTCTACGGGGTCAGTAGGAACAACATCCATGGGTACGATGCTATTCTCGTCACTTCTGATTATTAAACTATGAGGAGAGGGGGACGATAAATTTATCAATTCTAACTGTTTAGTAGTTACGGATGTAGTGGAAGCATGTATAGGGAGCTGCAGTTCATTGGGGCCAATAGACAGCCTAAAATTAGCCTTCTTCCGTTTTGGAGACTCATTTAAAAGTTTCATACTTTTAAATTCGTTCTCCAAGTCGGAAAAACCATCGAAAAGTTTTTTAAACCGCCCGAAAATGTCACCAAAGCCTTTCTTAGTCTGCCTCATAAAACCCATAATATCCCTTTCAACATCCCTACAGGATACACATGTCCACTTGAGGCCAGATTTTGACTCAATCTGGTCCACAATTCTGCCGTTAAGGCCAGCACATTTTTCGTGTGATACATTATCACACAGCCAGCAGCAAACAAAGCCCATCTTAGAGTTTGCTCTCACCTGGCAATTTTTAGTGTAGCAGACAAACATTTTATTAAGAGAAAAATATAAATAGATAAAAAATAAAATAAACAGGAACCACTGCACAAGAAATAGAAAGCACAAAATAAACAAGTAAGAATGCTATAGTCGAGTATACCCGACTACGTAACTCCCTGTACCCAGGTCTAAAAGATTCAATCACATATACGTCCACTTGCATACACACATACACAAAGACGCACACACACACTGGCGGCAAAAGCGACAGCGCAAGCGAGGCAATTTAATTGGTGGCTGTGCTTCTTCTTCCCTCCTCTCGCTGCATCACTGAATCTTCTTTCGTGAATAACTTCCGTGTTTATTATCCGATCGACTGAAATTTGGACAGTATATTAAGAGAGACTAAAGTATTGTACGTGCCAAATCTTAAAGCTATATCTTGAAAATTGTTACTGTTAAACGGTTTTAATCGATTTGCGGGGGAACGGGGGGAGATATCTGAAATATGAAACAAACTTGATCTGCGTATGGTATACAGGAACCTACATTTCAAATTTGGTGTCTCTAGCTCTTGTAGTTGCTGAGATCGACGCGTTCATACGGACAGACGGACAGACGGACAGACGGACAGACGGACAGACAGACGGACATGGCCAAATCGAAATCTCTTTTGATACTGATCAAGAATATATATACTTTATAGGGTCGGAGATGTCTCCTTCTGTCTGTTACATACATTTGCACAGATGTAATACCCCCTTTTTACCCATTTTATGGGTACAGGGAGTAAAAAGAAGGCCCCTAGGGTTAAATTTGTTGACGCTGATTTGTACTTACGCACAACAACACCAATTAGAAAATAAAAAAAACACGTCCGTTGCGAATGCGAAGCGAATGCGAATGCGAATTTAGTTAGCGATATTGTGCACAATTACACTTGTTGATCAGAAAGGATACCAGTTGTATGGATAAGCCTTTCTTTAATTGATCATATCACTCACGAACATTAAGTTATTTCACAACTTTTAAACGATCCTACCGGCTGCGCCAATTACATTCTTATCCTTCCGTTGTGGAAAAATAAAAAAAGGGATAAATAGTATTTTTGAGATGTTCGTTTATTCCATTGAGTAGTTTGATTAAGACTGATATACAATATCTGCTTATGTTAGTATTTAAAGCTTAGAATTGTTGGAGTACGTGACTCTTTGCAATGAGTCAGCGATTGGGATTTGTTTACAGTTTGGTATTCTACTGACCTATTGCCGTTCATCAGTGTATGTTTATACTTACAATTGTTTGTTGATATTAAGTTCAGCTGCAGAAGGCATGCTGTTGATCTGTTTGGAATATATTGACACTCATTAAGTTCAGCTGCAGAAGGCATGCTGACGATCAGATTGGAATTCGCTGACACTTATTAAGTGCGGATGCAGTTGGTATGCTTTTTGTACGATTTTAATTAGAGAATTGAATTCGGTATTTATTGACACTATTTGAATGTGGCTATAAAAAGCAGGCCACTGTTATGAATTTTCAATTCAGGACACTGTTATGAGTTTTCAATTTGTAAACATACAGTGGGTTACAATATGCAATGCAATCTGTGAATTACAGTGGCTCAAAAATGATATTGCTATAAATATGTCACTATATATTATAGGGTTGGAGATGTCTCCTTCTGCCTGTTACATACATTTGCACAGATTTAGTACCCCATTTTAGCCATTTTATGGATACCAAAAATAGTGTAATCTATTTCTATAACGAAACAGATTTCCTACATTTCAAAAAGCATATTTAGAAATCCTAAGCCCAGATCAAATAACAAAAGTTATACGATCCACTAGTATACTAACCAATATCCAAGCATATGCTGAATTTAAAGAACTTACTTTAAAAACTCATAAAGATCTGCTACATCCAGGCATAGAGAAAACTATAAATTGGTTCAAGGAAAAACACTACTATCCAGACTACCAACGTCTAATCCAAAACATTCTGAACGAATGTAAAGTCTGCAACATAGCTAAAACAGAACATAAGAACACTAAACTAACCTTTCAATTAACACCAGAAACCTTTAACATTAGGGAAAAATATGTCATGGACTTCTACATGATAGACAATGTACAATTCCTATCATGCATTGACATTTATTCAAAATTTGCAGCACTTATAGAAGTAAAAAGCAGAGATTGGCTAGAAACTAAAAGAGCTAGCATTAAAATATTCAATGAAATGGGAAAACCCCAAGAAATAAAAGCCGACAAAGATTCAGCTTTCATATGCGCAGCATTGAAGGCATGGTTGAACTCTGAAGACGTTGTAATAAACATCACATCCAGCAAGAACGGCATTGCAGATGTGGAAAGATTCCATAAAACAGTTAACGAAAAATTAAGAATAGTTTATAGTGAAGCAGACATAGAAAATAAGATGACTAAGTTCGAAACTATATTATACGTTTATAATCACAAAACAAAACATAAAACTGCAAACAGAACTCCAGCGGACATATTCATATATGCAGGAACCCCAGAATACGGTGTCCAGGAAAATAAAAGAAGACAAATAGAAGTACATAATAAAAAACGTAATAATTTTGAAGTAGATACCAGATTCATGCAAGCCCTTCTAGTTAAGTCAAAAACTACAAACCCTTTTAGAAAACAGGACAGTTAAGACAAATTTATGAAAAAAATTTCGACGTAAGAGGTAGAAAGGTTACACATTACAAGAGCAAATTCAAAAAGAAAAAGAAAGTTAATAAAAGCAAATAATTACAGGAAGCCGACACTATCAATTGTGCAAATCCACCATAGCAGTAATCATGAGAATGACAACGATAAAACTGATAACAGCAGGATCAACAGAAATCAACCCCATTGAAAACAATCAAGGTTTCATTTTATTTGAGTCAGGAACAATACAAATACCTAATAAGTTTGAAAACCATTGTTTTACAGTAAATGTTAACAACATAGAGTACACATTCAATAATATAATAAGACAAAGTCAAGAATTTAACGATAAACCACAGATCAAATATTTAATCGACAAACTACAACGAGAAATGAGTGGAATTCGTATTAAAAAACGTAACAAAAGGGGACTTATTAATTTTGTAGGTTCCATATACAAATACCTTTTTGATGCACGCGACGAAAACGATAAAATAGAAATTGAACAACAAATTACAAACCTTGCAGAAAACTCCATACAAACCAGTAGCTTGAACAACGTCATCACTATTACTTACACTATTAATGATATCAACATGATAAATAAACAAAATTATGCTATGCTAAACGAACAGAAACTCAACTTATTAATTTTTAATATTGAACACTGCACCGAATATATTGAGGACATCGAAATGGGTACACAACTAACACGCCTGGGAATTTTCAACCCTAAATTACTTAAACACGACAGACTTGAAAATATTGCCCACAAAAATTTAATTGACATCAAAACTTCCGGTTGGTACAGCACAGAAACTAACGAAATATTTTTGATATCACACATCCCCATTAACACAATCGAAACACCAACATTCTTAATTACACCATACCCGGTCAATAACGGGCAGATTATTAACGAAAACATTGCAAGTAAATTTTATATACACAACAACAATGTAATAAACACCTTGACAAAAGAAATACTTAAAGATCATTGTATTCCCAATATCATAAACACGAAACACTAACTTGTACTTTTAATAAATTTCGAAAAGAAAATTACATTCAATATGTTGAACCAAACATTTTAATTACATGGAATATGACCCCAAATAAACTATATCAAAATTTTAACAATCAAGAAATATGCATAGACAATAATAAAATCATAAAAATATACAATTGTACTGCAGAGCTGAACAATTTTACACTTACAAACAATATTCAGCAATATACAAATCTAATATTTACTGAACATAATGTAACTATGCTTGAGCCACTATCACACGTAGAAATTAAGGAAATGATTTTGTCTAACAAAAAGGAAAACGCAATTTATAAAATTATAGCCATAACCACTTAAGTTTTAATGGCCATAATTGGCATATCTTATCTTTATATCAAATGCAAAACAGCACCACACAATATTGTTATGAAATACATCAAAACTAAATCAAATCAAGAAGCTAAGAAAGAAACACTAAAAGATATAATCGAAGATATAGTTGAAATTAAAGATCTGATACCTTAATTGTACCATAACCTGACCGCCTGAGGACAAGCTAAATTTCTAATGGTTGGGGGAGTGATATATCCATCTCCCGTCATACACACACTTAGCAACCACATACCACTTAGCAACCAATTAGAGTTCATAAGCAACCCAAGTTATTGTAAACAAAATCTGTTGATAACATCGACACTGGCGTATGTCGTTTAGACATAAACAAAATACCCTAAATTTAAAAACCCAAGCCACTTGTCGAAGTTAGCATCAGGCCACCACTCTCCCACAAGAAAATGCAGACAAATCTCGGCGGACGCAATATCGCTACTCCTCTAGTAATCTCCCTAAGAAACCACTCCTTAAGAGAGCCAAAAGCTGGCTCTCAACATAAACGTTTTTCAATTTAAAACTTCCCAAAGCTTCGGTCCGAAGTTTGATCAGCGCCCACGCATTTAGAGTAATCGAGTTAATTTTTGTATTCCATTTGATTCGATCAAATTTATTCAATGATATATTTTTCATATACTAAAAAATACCGTTTCTTAATTATATATAAGTATATAAATATTAATAATATTATTATTATATTATTAAAAATTACAAATATTTCTGTGCATTAGTACTTACCAATGATAATAAACATTGTTGCATTTAATGAGAATGCAAGAATGACACAACACAAATATTGTGCCGCGATATAAGAAACCAACAGCAGAAAATAAAGAAAGAAAAGCCCTCTTGTTTTTTGTTAAATTTGTATCTTTCCGCATCATCTCTTTCCCTTTTCTGCCCATGCATCAGCCGTGGGTCATCCGTGGGCCACCATACATCAGTCTATGCATCAGCCGTTGCACAGTGGCGCCTTTGGCCGAGGCACGTGGCAAAAATCAAAAAGGTCATGGTGAGCAAATGTAAAACGGCAAATGCAGTTTGATAGAGAATTGGCCATAGTTTATGGATGTGAAATTTTTGGAATTTGATTCATCTGTTTGGGCGGTACAAAGTCCCCAAAATGAACAAAAATTTCTTGTCAATATGGTTTTTTGGGAAACATTTTTCACCTTTGCGAAGGTATTATAACCAAACGGCTCACTCGATTCTTAATGGCTTTTTTTAAAATGAAAGATGGGGCGATTCTAAAGCAAATGGTATATTAATATTGAAATTTTGGAACAATATTGTGTTTTTAATAAGTACATTACTGGACGACTATTTTCACCATAGTTTTCCAATTTCATGTAAGCTTTTAACATAAAGTCCCACCGAGTTCCGCAGGGTGACTATAGAAGGAAGTTTCTGGGATCATTCCTGAAGCTATTCCAATAATAAAAGTCTGCCCCGAGCTGCCACCCCGGCTTTTATCAATGAAACAATGATCGCACCTCACATAAAAAATACGCAAAAATGAGACGCGCCGGGCGCAATTGTGCGCTAACTGTAGCGCTGCAGTGCAGAGTGCGCTGCATGGTCGTGGACGGCAAGAAGCATGCAGGTCAGAACAATTTTTAATGCCAAATTTGACTTTTCACATTGATAAAATCATATCTTTTGAGCAAAATAAGATATTGCCAAGATTTAAAAAGCGTTTAATTGTGAATTTCCGTAGCTTTTAAATTAGCGAAAGACCTTTAAAATCGGGACAGTAATTATTTATAAAAAATATCATGTTTCCAATGCATTTCTATGGCGTAAATTCCTATGGAAGGAATCTTCAACTTTGACTAAATCTTCAGAAGAATTCTTCCGTCCGATTTTAAAGATCTTACACTCATTTCATTTCGAAAGGAGGCGTCAAAAACAAAGGTCTGTGTGTCAAGTTTGGTGACTATTTGTAGGTATAATGCAGGCTTTGCCCAATAGTGGGGACACGAGGTAGGCGACGATCTCGACATTTTATAAGCAGAGGGTAAATATATACTAGCAAGTGTACCGAGTGTGGTTTATCTAACTCGACAAAGCTGACGCGCATGAGGTGTGCACAAAGCAAGCGCGACCCGAGTATAACCCGACCAAATTCATTGTTAACAATTAAAACATATAAGAATGCTCTAGTCGAGTATACCTGACTACAAAACTCCCCGTACCCAGGTGTACAACTTCCAAACATTTCTTTGTACACTTAGACATACACACACATACACAAAAACGCACACACACGAGCGACATTGCACTCGAATTAGAAGTTATGGCTGTGCTTCTTCTTCCCCTCCGCTCTGCAGTACTGAATCTTGTTTGACGTTATTCAACGTCCGTGTTTATTATCCGATCAACGTGAAGTTTGGACAGTAGATTAAAAGTGTCTGAAGTACTTAACATGTCAAATCCAAAAGCTATATATTGAAAATTGTTACTGTATAACGGCTTTTATCGAATTGCGGGGGAATGGGGGGAATATCTCGGATCCAAAATAATCTTGACCTGCGCCCCCTATACACGAACCTATATTTTAAATTTGGTGTTTCTAGCTCTTATGATTGCTGAGATCGACGCGTTCATGCATACGGACGGACAGACAGACGGACATGGCCAAATCGAAATTTCTTTAAATACTGATTAAGAATATATTTACTTTATAGGGTCGGAGATATCTCTTTCTGCCTGTTACAAACATTTGCACAGATTTAGTACCCCATTTTTACCCATTTTATGGGTACAGGGAGTAAAAGAAAATTGATTTTGGTCGGCGCCTGAATTTGAACCGGGCTCTCCAAAACGATAGCGCGCAGCTCTACCAAAAATGTAATGCTGCTTTTATGGTGGGACGCATAATAAATCCTACCAAGCATTTGCATACGACACTCATTTGTATGGATATTCTTATATCTTTCGTTTTTTGTAAAAGTCGACCTACCATACTTCTCTTACAGCGGACGTTGGAACAATAGAATGGAAAAATAGGTTTAGTATGGAGACTGTCGTAATCGGCTCTCTATATGAAACACCTCATATTCTCGAACGGCGAAGAAATGAGTTATGGAATTGTGTTGTGTATTGTCATTTTATAAGCTTATTAATTATCAATGTACATACCTGTCGAATATGTCGTCGATTTTGGTAGATTAACTACATCACGTCGAAACGTCGACAAATTCTGCGTAAACCTAAGAATTATACAGAAAGCAACAATTAATACAGTAGAAAATGTTGTTTGTCAAAATCTGTCAAGAAGTCAACGGTTATCTGTGTATCAACTCTAGTTATGCAACTGTAGGAGATATTCCCCTGTTACCGCGTGTTTTATGGAAACCTATTACCGAATTGCGTAGAAGGGAGTGGCAAAATTTGTGTGATGTCTGTACAGACAGAGTGATATTGCACAAATAATATTATTATGTATACAAAAGAGTTTGTCCTGACTGGAGACTGACTGGCTGATTGGCAATCATCGGGCTGCATGAGCCGCAAGAGCTTAAACACTGAATTTTTCACAATAATTTCGATTTAAGACGAAAGAAAATTCCACCCTCCGATTTTGGAAAATTTTCCCGAATTTGACGCAAGTATAATTTTAGTACGATCAGCTTTAAATTCATTTTCAAAGCTCTAAGCATTACATAGTTCGACACGAGTTTCGCCGATTTTGGAAAATTCACCCATACGATCGAAAACTTGGTGAAAAACTTTGACATTCGACATTTTTAATTTTCATGCGATTGCCTTCAAACTTATGTATTTTCAAAGCTCTACACAAACAAAGACGTGGCGGATAATGGGGGCCCACACATGTAGCAATTAAACATTGTAGTCATCGATTTTGGATAACACACCGTTATGGGAAGTGTTGTATTAATTTTTCGATTATCTTTAAACTCATTGTAAAATATGCAATACATTTTTTTCTATGAATGCTAACCAAGTATGGTTAGATCTTTCGATAATTGAGTGCTTTACATACATAAAGGACGTTGGTGTACTAGCGAACAGTACATTCAAGTGGCACAACGACACCAAGCACGGGCTTGTTAACGCGCGGACCCAAGCATAAATGCAACCCACCTCCCGCCCAACCGACCAAGGGGAATGCCGCAAGCAATGCCGCGAAAGATTGCGGACATGCAAATACAAAAATAACATTATGCAAAAAAGTCCCTAAGGATTAAATAAATAACGTAAGAGTAAAGTTCTAAGTGTAGAAATTGAAGTAGCATTGCATGATAAATGATAAAGATTGTTATAGTTAGAGCATAAGATTCGAAAGGGGTTATGAATAGCATAATTAGAACTACCAGTTTGAAGAGAAAGTGGAAGAACGTTTCTAGAACATCTGATCGGAATTGAAAATATGAAATCTGAAATATGAAACAAACTTGATCTGCGTATGGTATACAGGAACCTGCATTTTAAATTTGGTGTCTCTAGCTCCTATAGTTGCTGAGATCGACGCGTTCATACGGACAGACGGACAGACAGACGGACATGGCCAAATCGAAATCTCTTTTGATACCGATCAAGAATTTATACACTTTATAGGGTCGGAGATGTCTCCTTCTGCCTGTTACATACATTTGCACAGATTTAGTACCCCAGATTTTTTACCCATTTTATGGGTACAGGGAGTAAAAATAGTGGCTTTAAAATACCTTCAGCACAGTACCTAAGCACATAGTTGGTACACCATCAGGTCCCGGTGAAAATACGGGCTTAATGGCCTTTAAATCACGTAGAAGCGAACTTTCAGTGATTAAAGACACATAAATACAATTGGAGTTATTTACACGAAACCAATTGATGACGCTGTGAACTATATTTCATTTGAAAAAATTCAGCTAAAAGATTGGCAATAGCCTGATCTGAGTCAGCTGTCGTTTTTTTCAAAAAATACGTTTGATGGAAGTGTTGATGACCTACGCTTCGCGTTAACGAAGTTATAAAACCTTCTAGGATCCCGCTTAAACTGTAACCTACAGCTTCTGAGGAAGTTGTTATAACAGTGTAATTTATGTACATAGAAGTTAGATCGGTCAATCAAATATCGCGCAAAATCCAAGAAAGAGTCAGATCCCTTAAACTTTTTATATAATCTCGACTTTATATTTTTTAAGTTAGTTAAGTCCCGTGTAAGCCACACAGGTTTGTTAGACCTACGAGGGTTACAAAATGGGACACAGGAATCAATTACTGAATTTATAATTAAATAAATATTCGATTGCACATTCCACATCACTACACTTGTACAGCTGGGACCAGTCAGTCTGGGATAGGAGCAGAGCAAGTTTAGAAAAATCGGTTTTCCGAAATTGACGAACTCGCTCTGCAAATTTTCTGCCTGGGCTTGGCACCCTGGCTGGTAAGTCAATCAACACTTCCAAAGATGGGTGATAAGGATCTTCAGGAATGGATATAGGTATAGTACGGGAGACAGAATAGAAGGAGGAATCCAAGACAAAAATAAGATCAAGCATATTAAGTAAAGAATTTGGGTTACGATTGATTTGACACAATGACATCCCAAATAAACGTTCAATAAAATCGTGCTGAGTCGTGGGTGTCAACACGCTGGAGTCAGGACTAGAAATCCAGGTAGCTCCAGCAATATAAAAATCACCAAGAACTACAAGAAAATCACGATCAGTGAGCATAGAAGAGACAGAATGTATAGCAGAAGCATGGGAAGAATAAACAGAGAAATCTGAAGAAGGTGGTATATAGGAACAAGTAATAAAAAATCAAACGACACAACGTCAACAGCAATGAGTACACTACCACCACCCCGACGAGGAGTGCGATCTTTTCTATATATAGAGAATTTATTAGAAAGAATTTCAGAATTAAGAATGTCGGGCCTTAACCATGTTTCAGAAAAGGCAATGACATGAAATAGAAAAGTTAGGCTATTAAGGTAAAGATTATTAAGTTTAGTACTTTCTTACATTCTGATAGAGAGGTAGAAGTGAGAGGGAGGTTGTTACTTTTTGTGTTATCAGAAATGACAAGAGGTGGTTTAGCACTACGACCAGAAAAAGGAAGTGAAACCGGAGGCCGATTTTTATTTTTAACAGTGTTTTCATTAATGACTAAGTGATCCGGCCAAAATTTATTACAACAAATATCGTTAAAGTTTTCGGCCGGAACACTTTTTTTTAATGACCAAATTTTCCCATTTGTGAATTAGAATTATTCCACGGTAATATGGGCGTTAGATTTGGCCTGTATAAAGGCCTTAACATCCTCATATGAAGTATCAGGGGAAAGCCTAGAAACAAAAATTTGCTTCCTTGGTAAAACACCTACGAGGGTCTCTTCGCAACCGACACAGAAGCGTCCAGTGGAGCCACAGCATTGGTTGATAAACCATCTGATTCAACCGGTATATTAACACTCGTAAGTTGATCAGGATCAACTGTGTTAACAACCACCGAATCAGGAACCTCTTCGGGGTCAGAAGGAACAACATCCATGGGCATGATGATGTTCTCGTCACTTCTGATTGAAATATAAGTATAAGGGGACGATAAATTAATAAGTTCAACATTTATATCAGTGGCGGATGTAGTGCGAAGTGTAAGTTCATTTGGGCCAATAGACAACCTAGAATCGGATTTGTCCGTTTTGGAGACTCATTGAAAAGTTTCATACTTTTGAAATCTCTCTCCAAATCTGAGAAACCTTCTAACAGTTTTTTGATCCACGCGTAAATATCTCCAAAAAGCCTACTTAGTATGCCGCATGAATCCCATAATATCCCTTTTCACCTCGCTACACGATACGCATGTCCAAATTAAACCAGATTTTGACTCAATCTGGTCTATAATTCGGCCGTTAAGGCCAGCACATTTTTCATGTGAGACATTGTCACATAACCAGCAGCAAACAGAACCCATTTTAACATTTACTCTAACCTGTCAATTTTTATTATAACAAACAAACATATTTAAATGAAAAGATTATTAAATAGACAAAAACAGAACAAAAATAAAACACAGCACAAAAATTAAACGTATAAACAGAAAAGAAGGCACTCTAGGGTTTAATTTGTTGACGTTGATTTGTACTTCCACACAACAGCACTAACAAACAAATATTAGAAGCGCGGACTCGTCGACCGAAATCACAACGGAATCAAAGCAAAGAGATGAACCGCAACCAACATCAACGATACAAGCGCGCGGGAGTGTTAAAAGAGCGTTGAGAGCGCGAATGAGTAAAAACACAAAAACAAAGCAGCACTGCAAATGCACAAAACAACCACCACAACAAACAAACTTATAAAATTAATAGCAAATGTTATCTTTTGATGTCCAACTTGTGGTCCGTACAACCGATGTAACAACACAAGATCAAAAAAACAAGTTATAATTTGAAATCACGAGGAAAAACAAAATATAAAGAAAAAAACACGTCCGTTGCGAATGCGAAGAGAAAAAAAATTTTAAATGGCAGAACAAAGGGTGACCGAGAAGGCAACTTCACGTTTGTGCGGGGGCAAGCGTGTCCTACCATAGACTATTGTGCACTTTGAGGAGTATGGCACGAGGTAGTCAAAGATGTTTGCATCAGAGAAGATATATTTTCTGACCATATGCGTGGAATTTCTACAACGTGTAACTCGGCGCAATCCAACGAAGAACTAAAATGGAAAAGGTCGCGTGCAAACACGTATAGAAACAAATTGAATAATTGTCTGCGCCGGCGAAGATCAGATTTGAGTACAACTATTGATGAAATTACCGAAGATATACAAGAAGCGGCTCATGCATCGCAGACGCAAACGCAAAAAACGTTCCAACAGCCGTAGTTTGACTTGCAGTGCGAGACCGCCATAAAACATGCTTTCGTCAAGCTCAAAAATATAAGCATAATGGGAAATGAGGTATCGAGAAAAGAATACCAAATGCCAAAAACAGCATACAAGACGTTATGCCGAGTAAAGCAGAGGCAGAAATTGGTAAAATTCGGGACAGCAAAACATTCTGGGCAACTGCCAGGAAACTCAATGGCCAGAAGGCAAGACGCACTATTCAAGTGACCACGGAAGCTCTATATATGCTACAGATGCCGTTTGTAACGCAAATTAGCTTTGCATTACTATGTATCCGCAGTAATGAGCTTGATGCGGAAATAAATCTACGCGAAGTCCAAAACGCTGTGCGAAGAAGTAAGGCAAATAAAGCGCCCGGAGTTGATCGGAAGCCGTCAGAATTTTTGGAGAATGCCATAGAGGAACTGCTGATGAATGTTACGCGAGCTTTCTATTGCATTTTCAACGGCAGCGCAGTCCAACTAAAAAGACTCACTACATTCTTAGCGAATAGCATATTTACAGAGGGAGAAAAAAATGTTCATGTTCTTCATTGACTTTAATGCAGCGTTTGATACGATTGACCGAAAGGCATTGATTTTAAAACTAAGCAATCGAGGCGTTTCGTCAAAAATGCTATCCGTTATCCAAAGTCTGTATAGCGAAAGCCGTACCGCAGTATGGGATGGAAAATCATTGTAAGAGTGGTTTGAAACAAACATGGGAGTAAAACAAGGATGTCTACTAGGCCCGCTACTTTTCTCCTTATTCGTGGATGACATAGCAGAAATTCTGCCAGGAGGTGTCGCACTAAGAACGCAAACCTTAAAATTGCTTATGTATGCCGACGGTGATACTCGCAGATAGCCCCACAAATCTCCAAAAATTATTGACTGCATGTCTAAATACTGCGACACATGGAATCTGCAGATTAACTTAAGTAAGTCGCAAGTAATGTACATCAAGGATGCAAGAGGACGACAAGCCGGAAACGAAAAGTGGACACTGAACGAAAACAATATTGCTGTAGTTAAGGAGTACAAATTCCTCGGAGTCCTCCTGACCTCCACAATGAACTTCAATAAGCATATGCGGCAAAGACTTAAGGATGCTAAAGTAGCAATCAACAGCACATGGAGTTCACTGCTATCAAAAAGTAATGTAAAAAGCAGCACCAACCACCAGAGACCACTTCGAGAGCAGTCTTGTGCTGCGCAAATTTGGGGACATACACAATATGATGACGCTGAAAAGCTTCTAACAGGTTATATAAAAAGACTTTATAGATTGCCGATAAACATCCCAAGCTACGCAATTATGCTGGAAACTGGCTTGTCTTCATTATTCGCCAACACGCTGAATCTGCACTTCAAATAAATCCATAGAATCATGACCAGCGAAGTATACAGACTGCCAAAAATCTTGGTTACACACCTTCTGGAACATAGGTCACAGTTTTTCCAAGTATGGGACAGTCTGCCCAGAGAACAAATATGCAACTCAACTTGGATAATCATACCACGTGGAATTGCAACCATGCCAGGATGATACACAGACTGACGACTTTAAATAAACATCGACCGGAAGCGCAAGTCATACAAAGTGAGACTCGCCTGCTTACCGAACATTGGAGTACAACCTGGGGCAGAGAAGCTACTTCAGCGATGAAATAAAGCTGCACTCAATCTCATCCATATTTAGAGCAAGAGTTGAGCTGTTAAATCTTAATTTCTCAACACATAGAAACTCTGAAACGGAAGACTGCACACTGTGTAACGGACGGAAAAGAGAGGACTCTTTCATTTTATTGCAGAATGCCCGATACTACGAGAAATAAGAATTGTATATTGGGATAGAGGCGAAGAGTTTGAAAGCGTGTTAAACAATACTGGTCGAAACTTATCGGCACTTAACGAGGCACGGAGATATAGGCAGGCAATAACGGAGCAACTTTTTTAGACAACCTCTTTAGTCAACACGGGAACACCCACTACGCATCGCAAAGCTCCATAGACGAACGATCTGGTATATGGGGAGAGCCGGGAAACCAGGTGTAGTAGACTGGGAGTTTTGAGATGAGTATGGTGATCGGCTGACGGTTTAAGACGAAGCCGATTTTCGCTTTTTAAATCTTATCAATATTTAAATATAATTATACACATATACTAAATTACTTTAAAAACAAGTAAGAATGCTATAGTCGAGTATACCCGACTACGAAACTCCCTGTACCCAGGTCTAAAACATTCAATCACATCTACGTCCACTTACACATACACACACACATACACAAAGACGCACGCACACAGGCGGCAAAAGCGACAGCGCAAGCGAGGCATTTTAATTGGTGGCTGTGCTTCTTCTTCCGCCCTCTCGCTGCATTACTGAATCTTCTTTCGTGAATAAAATGAAATTTTATTAAATTTGGACAGTAGATTAAGAGACAAAAGTATTGTACATGCCAAATCTAAAAGCTATATCTTTAAAACTGTTAATGTAAAACGGTTTTTATCGATTTGCGGGGGAACGGGGAAAGATATCTCAAATATGAAACAAACTTGATCTGCGTATGCTATACAGGTACCTACATTTCAAATTTGGTGTCTCTAGCTCTTATAGTTGCTGAGATCCTTGCGTTCATACATACGGACAGACGGACAGACGGCCAGACGGACAGACGGCCAGACGGACAGACGGACAGACAGACGGAAATGGCCAAATCGAAATCTTTTTTGATACTGATCAAGAATATATATACTTTATAGGGTCGGAGATGTCTCCTTCTGCCTGTTACATACATTTGCACAGATTTAGTACCCCCTTTTTACCCATTTTATGGGTACAGGGAGTAATTACCCATAAATGTTCTTAGCTTATAATTTTATTTTAAATAAAGATAATTCTACTACTATTACCACTTGTAGTAAATCAGCGCCACAGAATTCACATTCTATTAACTAAAAATTAACATATTTAATTAAAAAACTTAAATGATTAAAATTACCGAAATCGTGGCTTGACAACAAAAAATTGACTACAGCAGCAGCTAATGCAGCTAAAAGTCGCCAGTCAGTCAGTAGTTTGGACGTTGATGTACCTAATCGAGCAGTACATTCAAGTGGCACACCAAGTATGGGCTTGTTAACGCGCGGACCCAGGCAAAATGCAAACCACCTCCCGCCCAACCGAACGAGGGGCGCGCCGCATAACGTGCGGTAACGAAAATCGCGGACAGATAAGTAGTGAAGTTTTGAGTAAAGAAATAGAAGTAGCATTACATATTAGATGATAAAGATTGTTATAGTTAGAACATAATATACGAAATGGATTATGGACAGAGTAATTAGTACTACAAGTTTGAAGAGAAAGTGGAAGAACGTTTCTAGAACATCTGATCCGAACTGCAAAACTAATTTGACTGATTAATTCGGAAGAATCAATTTCCCCATTTATTAGTTTGTGTAAGAAAATTACACCAAGCATGGTTCTACGATCAGAAAGAGAAGAAAAATTTATAAGTAAAAGAAAGAAGGCAAGCGAATATTGGGATTTCAGTTAAGACCCCGAAGTGCAAAGAGCAGAAATTGTTTTTGTACCGATTCTATTCTATCCCGAAAAACCTTGCATTGCACCAAATACAAGACCCATATTCAAGAATAGGTCGAACAAGAGAGGTATAAAGAGTTTTAGTAAAGTAGGGATTGTAAATTCTTTCGACCAACGCGTAATGAATCCCAGGACACAAAAGGCACGATTACCGGTGGAAAACATATGCTTGTCAAACTTAAGCTTGGGATCTAATAGGATACCTAAATCATCAACCGACTCAATTCGAACAAGCGTTTTACCATTAAGAAAATAGTTATTAAGAAAGGGCATTCGCCTGTAAAAGGACATTACGTTACACTTACCACAATTAAGATTTAATAAATTTACCCGACACCAGGTTTGGAAACTATCAAGATCTGTTTGCAACCTTTGACCAGATAAGAAATCAGTAGATGACAGACAAAGTTTAACATCATCGGCATACATCAGCAACCGGGAGTGATTTACAACAGAAGGAAGGTCATTTATGATCAATGTAAATAATAAAGGGCCAAGATGACTTCCTTGTGGTACACCGGAAGTAACTTGAACAGACTTGGAGTTTAAGCCTTTGAAATAAACTGTTGCACTCTTACCTAGTCAGAATTTTTTAATAATGTCGATCCGGCTCGAACGACCGGCTACACTCAATGCTCTAAATGCAATATGTTTCAGTCATCCATCCAAACAACACAATTCAGTCTTTTTTCTAATTTTAATACTTATTTTAAATACTTTATTTTAAGGAACACAACTTTTGCCGACTTCTCTCTTCGGCTTCTTATACGGAACTGTCCATTCGATCAACGTGATCGATATCATCTGTACATACAAGCATAACTTTAAAAATCGATAATAAGGAAAGAAACGACGATACTTAGCAAAGAAACGATACTTCAACATTATTTATGTAATCCTTAGGAACTTTTGTATAATGTCGGTTGGGCGGGAGGTGGGTTGCATTTATGCTTGGGTCCGCGCGTTAACAAGCCCGTGCTTGGTGTCGTTGGGCCACTTGTATGTACTGTTCGTTAGTACATCAAAGTCCAGAAATTAAAAATCGAGAACAAATTTCATTTTCGGTTATTTTCAAAATTTAAACTAATCTGCAACATTCTCCTCCCAATTATTGCATTTGTAATAATTTACTTCAAACAATATTTTCATTTGTAGACGTAACTTCTAACTTAATAAGTTTACAAACTGGTCTCTTATATATATGATTATTAATCTTAACATCTACTATTCGAACATTACTATCTCTAGATTAATATGCCTTTACAATGAGTCCTTTTGACTAAACGTTCCTTGGGAGATCATTGTCCATTACTAATAGTACATCTCCTTCATATAAGGAATCTTGATTTTTGGTCCATTTCCTAGTACACATATGATATTGTCCTCATACTTTTTTCCATTTATTCCAAAAAATATCAAGTAGTCTCTGTGATGCTTACCATATATTTAAGAGTTTCAAATCAGTATCTTTTGCATTAGCAAATAAGCTATCTGAATAGTTCGGTCCAATTAGTATATCATTTGGTGTTAAGGGCTTACATTCGTCCGATTCAGTAGGTATAACAAGAAGTGGTCTACAGTTCATCATAAACTCAATTTCACAAAACAATGTCTTCAAGGTTTGCTCACGAGGAAATCGCTCTTTCAAAAGGTAACACAAATATTGTTTAACTGATCGAATTAGCCTCTCCCATGCTCCTCCCATATGAGGTGCTAATGGTGGGTTAAAATGCCATGTACAACCTTTTGTGGATAAAAACTTTCGTATGTCATTCTCAGACCATTTATCAATCATCTCACTTATTTCTTTGTTTGCTCGCTTAAAGTTAGTACCATTTTTAGAATGAAACTCAGTCGGAAAACCTCGACGACAGACAAATTGGCGAAATACATGCATAAACGAGTTAGTTGACAAATATTCGGCTATTTCTAGATGTACTGCACGAGATGCCATACACGTAAAGATCACTCCATAACGTTTTTAGTGGCTTCGGTTAACTGTTATGAGACGGTCCGAAATAATCAATTCTTACTTTAAGAAACGCTCTCTCAGTGGGTTCAATTCGACGCTTTGGAAGTTGCCCCATGACCGGTACTTTCGGAATTGCCCTCTTATTCTTACAAAATTGACATTTAAACAAGTAAGAATGCTATAGTCGAGTATACCCGACTACGAAACTCCCTGTACCCAGGTCTAAAACATCCAATCACATCTAAGTCCACTTACCCATACACACACACATACACAAAGACGCACGCACACAGGCGGCAAAAGTGGCTGTGCTTCTTCTTCCCCCTCTCGCTGCATTACTGAATCTTCTTTCGTGAATAACTTCCGTGTTTATTATCCGATCGACTTGAAATTTGGACAGTAGATTAAGAGAGACTAAAGTATTGTACATGCCAAATCTTAAAGCTATATCTTGAAAATTGTTACTGTAAAACGGTTTTAATCGATTTGCGGGGGAACGGGGGGAGATATCTGAAATATGAAACAAACTTGATCTGCGTATGCTATACAGGAACCTACATTCCAAATTTGGTGTCTCTAGCTATTATAGTTGCTGAGATCGACGCGTTCATCCGGACAGACAGACCGACGGACAGACGGACAGACGGACAGACAGACGGACATGGCCAAATCGAAATCTCTTTTGATACTGATCAAGAATATATATACTTTATAGGGTCGGAGATGTCTCCTTCTGCCTGTTACATACTTTTGCACAAATCCAATACCCCCTTTTTACCCATTTTATGGGTACAGGGAGTAAAAATGACTCTCTTCACAGTACTACGACACTTTGTAATCCAAAATCTATGTCTAATATTGGCTATGACTGTTTCTGTTCCAATATGGCAGTTTTGTATGTGGTAATAAGACATGAGCAATTCAGTGATTGGGTGGTCTCTATTTAGCTTGATCGGATTTTTAGAATTAAAGTCGTAGTTTTCGTCAGTAAGATTGTGCAGTCGTCCTTTTAGTCTTATAAGTCCGTCATTCGAGAGTAGTAGTGGCAATGATTTAAGTCTAGCTCACGCGCTAAACTGTCTTGTTGAACTTTCTTAAATATCAACATTTCAGCATTTTTAATTTCCATTGCTGTCAGTTAACCATTTACTCCGCTTGGCTTTTAGTCTTGATACATACCTAATGACCCAACCACTTGTTCTAACAAATCTTTTCCAATTAGAAAACCTGAGAACATCTGGCAATACAATTTGTTTCTTTAGCTCGTGAATAGTGTTAACATATTCTTATACAATTGTTTCATCTTCTAAGTTATGCATAGTCGCTTTTCCATTAGGCCATTCTGCAATACTTTTTTTAAATGGGGGACCAGACAACCAAATAGATTCTAATGATAAGTCAATGCTTAAGATCTTTGTTGCTTTATCTGCTGAGTTTAAGCCTGTAGGTACATGTCTCCAATTAGATACATTGGTTAACTCCTGTATTTGTCCCAATCTTTGAGCTACAAAAACTTTGAATCGTTTACTACTTGATTTTGACCAATACAAAACTATCACTGAGTCCGTCCATAAGTAAGTTTTATCTATTTTAATGTTTAATGAATCTTTTATCATTTTCGACAGTTAAGCTCCCAATAATGCTCCCTGCAGCTCTAGTCAAGGAATAGTCATAGGTTTTAAAGGTGCTACTCTAGAGTTAGAACAAATTAACGAACACTCTACTTGACCTTTACATTCAAATCTAATATAAGCACAGGCTGCGTATGCTAATTTTGACGCATCGCAAAAATATGCAATTGAGCTTGACAGTTATCAATAGGCATTGTTGTCATTTGTCTCGGTATTTTGAATTCACTGATTTTCAACATCGTTATAGCCGTAATTTTCCAGAGTTCAAGGTTTTCGTCATTTATTTCATCGTCCCAATTAATTCCACTATCCCAAATTGATTGTAAAAGTATCTTTTTGCCAATTAGCATATGTGCAATGAAACTAAAGGGTCAAAAATTGACATGGTTGTTTTTAACAAGTCGCGTTTAGTCGGTCGTTTTAACAAGTTGAAAACTTTAGAATATTGTTTGGAAAAGTTTAGGTTGTAGCTTAGTGTATCCTTCCCATAATCCCAAATTAGTCCCAATACCCGTTCTTTAGTCAATTCTTTAATTTTACTGTTCATAATCTTTTCCTCTGGTATTTGTTTAAGTACTTCTTTTGAATTCGAGATCCAATTGCACATTTCAAACCCTCCAAATCTATGTATTTCAGTTACTTGATTAATCAATTTTACAGCGCTGTCCACGTCTTGAGCTCCTCCCAAGTAATCGTCCATATAATGCTTATGACATATGTCACTAGCATCTGTGGGATATTGATCCGTAAAATCTTGAGCATTGCGATTTCTGACTTTTTGTGCTATGCTGGGACTACACTTTGCTCCGAAAAAAGTACTTGTATTTCATATACATCAGGGTCTTTTGTGCGATCACTTCGCCATAAAATTCTTTGAGAAAATCTGTCTGGTTGCCTAACTTTGATTTGCAGAAACATCTCTTTGATGTCTCCCACAAAAACTATCCGATGTTCTCGAAAGTTCATAAGAACAGAAGATAGTTGGTTGTATAGGTCAGGTAAAGTCAATAAAAAATCGTTAAAACAAAATCCGTTACTTTTTGCAGCCGCGTCAAATACAATTCTAAGTTTATCAGGTTTATTTTCATTTAAAACCACAAAGTGTGGTAAGTAGTAAGTCAAAGGTGACTTGACCTTAATCTCTGAAGCACTTAGCTTCTTTATGTACTCTTTATACTCCTGTACCCATTAAATGGTTAAAAAGGGGGTACTAAATCTGTGCAAATGTATGTAACAGGCAGAAGGAGACATCTCCGACCCTATAAAGTATATATATTCTTGATCAGTATCAAAAGAGATTTCGATTTGGCCATGTCCGTCTGTCTGTCCGTCTGACCGTCCGTATGTATGAACGCAAGGATCTCAGCAACTACAAGAACTAGAGACACCAAATTTGGAATGTAGATTCGTGTATAGCGGGAGCAGGTCAAGTTTATTTTAGATTTGAGATATCTCCTTCCGTTCCCCCGCAATTCGATAAAAACCGTTTTACAGTAACAATTTTCAAGATATAGATTTGGGATTTGGCCACTCTTAATATATTGCCCAAATTTTAAGTCGATCGGATAATAAACACGGCAGTTATTCACGAAAGAAGATTCAGTGCTTCAGCGCGGGGGGAAGAAGAAGCACAGCCACAACTTAAAATGCGCTGCGCTTGAGCTGTCGCTCGTACATGTGCGTCTTTGTGTATGTGTGTGTGCATGTGTGCATGTGTGCATGTGAACATACATACACCAATTCGTAGAATTGCAATGGATCATGAAATTATGCATCTACTTTGCAAATGTGCCCAAGCGTCTTTGAAGGACCATTTTGCACCCATAGTGCCATTCAAAAAGGCTACGAAGGACCATGTTGCACTCTTACCTAGAGTCAGAATATTTTTTAATGTCGATCCGGCTCGAAGGACCATGTTGCACTCTAACCTTGAGTCAGAATATTTATTAATGTCGATCCGGAACGAACGACCGGCTACACTCAATGCTCTAAATGCAATATGTTTCAGTCATCCATCCAAACAACACAATTCAGTCTTTTTTCTAATTTTAATACTTATTTTAAATACTTTATTTTAAGGGACATAACTTTTGCCGACTTATCTCTTCGACTTCTTATACGGAACTGTCCATTCGATCAACATGATCGATATCATCTGTACATACAAGCATAAATTTAATAATCGATAATAAGGAAAGAAACGATACTTAGCAAAGAAACGATATTTTAACATTATAAATCGAGAACAAATTTAATTTGCGGCTATTTTTAAAATTTAAGCTAATCTGCAACATAAACATTTTGGGTTCTAAGAGTTAAATAGTTAGAAATCCAAAGAATTAAGTCATTTGGAAATCCCAGAAGATGAAGTTTGTGAAGCAAAAGAGAATGATTAACAGAGTCAAAAGCCTTACTGAAATCACTGTAAATAACATCTGTTTGCATTTTAGATTGAAATCCGTTAATGACAAGAGAAGTAAATTCCAATAGGTTTGTGGTAGTAGATCTATATTTCACAACCCCGTACTGGCAGGGTGATATTATAGATCTACACAAATGTTGAAGTTGAGAAGTTATTAATTTCTCAAAAATCTTAGCAGATTAGCAGACAACTTAGAAATACCTCTACAGTTCTCGACGTTAGACTTGTTTCCTTTTTTATGGAGTGGAATAAAAAATGGTTCTTTCCAAATGTCAGGGAAAGAGCACAACTCCACGGACAGTTAAAAAAGAATAAATATTGGCTCTAAAATACCTTTAGCACAGCACATCAGGTCCTGGTGAAAATACGGACTTAATGGCCTTTAAATCACGTAGAAGCGAACTTTTAGTGAATAAAGGCACAAAAATACAATTTGAGTTATTTACATGATAAGGATAAGGCGAAACCGATTGATAAGATTGTGAACCATAAGTCGTTTTGAAAAAATTCAGCTAAAAGATTGGCAATAGCCTGATCTGAGTCAGCTGTCGTTTTTTCAAAAAAAAAAAACGTTTGATGGAAGTATTGATGACCTACGCTTCGCATAAACGAAATTATAAAACCATTTAGGATTCCGTTGAAACTGTAGCCTACAGCTTCTGAGGTAGTTGTTATAACAGTGTATATTATTAATTCGATGTGCATTCGCAACGAACGTGTCTTTTTCTGGCGCATCGTTTTAGTTTGTTTTCCTCGTGATATCAAGTGATAACTTGTGCTATTTTGTTCTTGTGACGTGTGTTATACATCGGATGTGTGGAACACATTGTTGGACATTAAATTGCAATTAACTACATAAATCTTTACTAAATTTATTGAAATACAACAAAAAACAGCATCACAAGCAAGCTGGTGGGTGATTTGTGCAGTTTCATTGTGCTTATATTTGTTTTTGTATTATTACTAATGCGCGCTCTCAACGTTTGTTTAACGCTCTCGCGCACTTCAATCGTTGATGTTGGTTACGGTTTCTCTCTTCGTTTTTTTATTCCGTTGTGCTGATTTCGGTAGACGCGCCCGCGCTTTAATATTTTCGAATTGGTGTTGTTGTGCGTAAGTAGGGTGCCTTCTTTTTTTTTACTTTTTATTTTTTGTGCAGTGGCTCCTTCTTATTTTATTTTTCGTCTCTTTAAATTTTTCTTTTAATAAAAATGTTTGTCTGTAATAATAAAAATTGCCAGGTTAGAGCAAACTCTAAGATGGGCTTTGTTTGCTGCTGGCTGTGTGATAATGTGTCACACGAAAAATGTGCTGGCCCAAACGGCAGAATTGTGGACCAGATTGAGTCAAAATCTGGCCTCAAGTGGACATGTGTATCCTGTAGTTATGTTGAAAGGGACATCATGGGTATTATGAGGCAGACTAAGAAAGGCTTTGGTGACATTTTCGGGCGGTTTAAAAAACTGTTCGATGGTTTTTCCGACTTGGAGAAGGAATTTAAAAGTATGAAACTTTTGAATGAGTTTCCAAAACGGAAGAAGGCTAATTTTAGGCTATCTATTGGCCCAAATGAACTGCAGCTCCCCACACATGCTTCCACTACATCCGCAACTAATCAGTTAGAATTGATCAATTTATCGTCCGCCTTTCCTCATAACTCAATAATTGAAGTGACGAGAATAGCATCTTACCCATGGATATTGTTCCTTCTGACCCCGTAGTGCATACAGCTATTAACACTGTTGATCCAGATCAACACTCTAGTGATAATATACCAATCGAATCAACTGTCTAGTTGTTGAATCCACCATTGCTGTGGCTCCATTGGATGCAACTGCTTTGGCTACTAAGAAGACCCTTATAGGTATTCCACCACGGAAACAAATCTTTGTTTCTAGGCTTGCCCCTGATACTACATCGGATGATGTGAAAGCATTTATAAAGGCCAAATGTAAGGCCCACATTACGGTGGAAAAATTCAAATTCACGTATTCTCGGGAAATATCATCATTTAAATAAGTGTTCCGGCAGAATATTTCAACAATATTTGTTGCAAAGAATTCAGGCCCGACCACTTAGTTATTAAAGTATATACGGTAAAAAAGAAAAATCGGCTTCCGATTTCACTTCCTTCTTCCGGTGGTAGTTTTAATCCACCTATTGTCATCTCTGATACTTAAAAAAACTAACAACTTCCCTCTCACTGGGCTATCAGAATGTAAGAGGTCTTTGTAGTAAACTTAGTAATTTTTATCAAAATAGCCTAACTAATTCTTTCCATGTCGTTGCCTTTTCTGGAACATGGATAAAGCCCGACACCCTTAATTCTGAAATCTTGTCTAACAAATTCTCCATTTATAGAAAAGATTGCACCCCTCGTCGTGGTGGTGGTGTTCTTATTGCTGTTGACGCTGATTTATCATCGGAGCTTGTAATAATCGATAATTGTATAGATATTAAATTTGCTGCTGTAAAATTGTGTATTTCCAGTATTTGCTTTTATATTACTTATTCTTATATTCCACGTTCTTCTGATATTTCCTTATATTCTTTGCATGCTTCTGCTATACAATCTGGCTCATCTATGGTTTCTGATCGTGATTTTCTTGTAGCTCTTGGTGACTTTAATATCGCCGGAGCCAGCTGGATTTCAAGTTCTGACTCCAGCGTGTTGTCTTTCTCAGCACGATTTTATTGACAGTTTATTTGGGATGTCATTGTATCAAATCAATGGTATCCCAAATTCTTTACATAAAATGCTTGATCTTATTTTTGTCTCGGACTCCTCTACCTTATCTGTTTCCCGAACTATACCTATATCCATTCCTGAAGATCCTTATCACCCGACTTTGCAAGTGTTGATTGATTTACCAGTCAGGGTGCTAAGCCCAGGTAGAAAACCTGCAGAGTGAGTTCGTCAATTTCGGAAAACCGATTTTACTAAACTCGCTCAGCTCCTATTCCAGACTGACTGGTCCCAGCTTTGCATGTGTATAGACATGGATAGTGCAATTAAAATTGTTTACTTTACTTTCATTCATTATTCATTATTTTATATTTGTGTCCCGTTGCTTAAGCCATCTAGGTCTTAAGCCTATGTAGCTTACACGGGAATTAATTAACTTAAAAAATAGAAAGTCAAGACTGTACAAGAAGTTCAAGGAATCTGGCTTTTTCTTGGATTTCTCTCGATATTTTATATTCCGTTGTGTAGTTTTCGGTTGTCGCGCTCGCGTTTCTGTAACTGTATTGTTGTGCTTGTAAGTTGTAATTTGTACATTAGATTTTAACCCTAGTGTGCCTTATTTTTATTTGCCTTTATTATACCCTAGCAGAGGGTATTATAATTGTGTCTCGAGATGTGTAATGGACTGAAGGAGACGTTTCCGACCCAACAAACTATAAGTTAAAAATCTGATTATATATTTAATAAAAACTAATAAGTTTCTTTATTCTTTGTTAGATCTAATTAGCCTAAAGAAAACAATGATTACTTATTAACTAACGCTTCGTTCTGCCGCTGTCACCGTCGCTGCTCCGCAGCTGTATTCGCTATTGTCATTGGTCACTGTTGTTCCTTCCAAGTGCATTTTCGTCATTGGTTGCTGCTCCGGCCTCTGCCTGTGGTCGCTGTGCTGTTGTCTTCATGTGTTGCACAACGTCTTGCACTTGGCGGTCCAACGGTGGCTTGCCAAAAGTGCCGTTTGTGAATTTCGGTCGTCGCGCCCGCGCTTTGTGTTGTTATTGCGTTTGTAAGTACAAATCAGCGGTAGTTGTTCAACCCTAGGGTGCCTTCTGTTCCTTATACAACTTTTTTTGTTCAGTGATTTATATTTTATTTTATTTATTCTCTTTTCTTAAATTTAAATTCCTTTTTGCAAGTATGTATGACTTTGGAGGTAAAAAACCTGCAGAGCGGAAAACCGAGCCTGACTGACTGGTCACATCTTTACATATGTGGATATGTGGATTGTGCAATCAATTATTTTTATTCTGCCTCAAATTCATTACTTGATTCCTGTGTCCCGTTGCTTAAGCCATCTAGGTCTAACAAACCTGTGTGGTTCACACGTGATTTAATAAACTTGAAAAGAAGAAAGTCGAGATTGTACAAAAAGTTCAAGGAATCTGCCTCTTTGGATTTGTCTCGCAATTTGATTGACCGAACTAACTTCTCTGCACATAATTTACACTATTATAACAACTACCTCAGGAGCAGTAGGTTACAGTTACAGTTACTTCATTAATGCGAAGCGTAGGTCATCAACACTTCCATCAACCGTATTTTTCGAAAAAAAAAAAAAAGATAGCTGATCGCCGATCTGTTTGCTGATTTTTTCCAAGCGACTTATAGTTCACTACCTTATCAAATGGTTTCGCCTTATTCTTATCATGTAAATAGCTCCAATTGCATTTTTATGCATTTAATCACTGAAAGTTAGTTCGCTTCTACGTGATCCAAAAGCCATTAAGCCCGTATTTTCACCAGGACCTGATGGAGTACTGCATGAGAGCTGCATACTCAAGTACTGCGCTGAAGGTATTTTTTGGCCATTATTTTTTCTTTTAAAACTGTCCGTGGAGTTGTGCTCTTTCCCCATTATTTGGAAGGATTCATTTATTATTCCACTCCTCTCCATAAAAAAGGAAACAAGTTTAATGTTGAAAACTATAGAGGTATTTCTAAGTTGTCTGCTATTCCTAAGATTTTTGTGAAATTAATAACTTCTCAACTTCAACATTTATGTAGATCTATAATTTCACCCTGCCAGCATGGGTTTGTGAAATATAGATCTACTACCACTAACCTATTGGAGTTCACTTCATTTGTCATCAAGGGATTTCAATCTAAAAAGCAAACAGACGTTATTTACACTGATTTCAGTAAGGCCTTTGACTCTGTTAATCATTCTCTTTTACTTCACAAGCTTCATCTTCTGGGATTTCCAAATAACTTAATTCTTTGGATCTTTAAGTATTTAACTCTTAGAACCCAAAAGGCTTAGTCTCTAAGTCTGTTCAAGTTACTTCCGGAGAACCACAAGGAAGTCATCTTGGCCCCTTATTATTTACTCTGTTCATAAATGACCTTCCTTCTGTCATAAATCACTCTCGTGTGCTGAAGTATGCCGATGATGTTAAACTTAGTCTGTCATCTACTGATTTCTTATCTGGTCAAAGGTTGCAAACTGATATTGACAGTTTTCAAGCCTGTTGTCGGGTAAATTTATTAAATCTTAATTGTGGTAAGTGTAACGTAATATCCTTTTACAGGCGAATGCCTCTTTTTAACAGTTATATTCTTAATGGTAAGTCGCTTCTTCTTTTGTGCTTTGCCTGCGTATTCTTCTTTTTTGCTTTGCGTGCAAATCGAATACTCTCTATTGCTTTGTAAACGTTGTTTGTTTACTTCTGAACTTCTCATTTAACTCATTTTGAGTGCTTTTAATTTGCTCTTTTGCTGTTTACTAATATTTTCGAATAACCCAGTAGACATGTCGTGTTGCAGTAAGTCCTGCTCATTTAAGTCGGCGGCTGATTCTCCTCAGCCTCAATTTATTGATTGTTGGTTGTGTGAGAATATGATGCATGCTAAATGCGCGGGTCTTACTGGTCGTGAATGCGATAAAATCAACTCTGCTGCTAAGAAGCGCACGGGCGGCCTGAAATGGTCTTGCCCGTCGTGCTATGGTATGCAGGCTGATTTTACCAAAATGTACAATTCTGTCCGCATTGAATTCCTTAAATTGAGTAAAGTGGTTAAGACTCTATCCGGTGATTTTGACTCAAGCAAATCGCCGGATAGATAATCAATTCTTATCTGTCCCCTCACTACTACCCTCTTCATCTACTTTACCTTCACCTTATATCAGTTCTACTCCCCCTATATTTGATGTTGCGCCATTACTTTCTCTTTCGCCTTCTCCAAGTAATTTTATTAATATTTCTCCCTCCCCATCACCCGTGGCTGCACCCGCTGCTCCTTTAATCGATACTTTACCGACTATTGGAGCTGCGGTTAAGGCCTCTAGTCGTAAAAGTAAATCCTCCCGTATCCTTGCTCTCTCTCCAACTATTAGAAATGTAGAACCATCGAATTCTCCTTTACTTCCTACGCTTTCTGTTGTAGCGCCCCGTAGACAAGTATTTGTGTCTAGACATTCTTCTGACACAACTTGTGAATCTGTAGCTTCCTATATTACCAGTAGAACTTCTGCTAATATATTAGTAACTAAATTCAACTTTTCCGCGCCTCGCGAAATTTCCTCTTTTAAAATTAGTGTACCCGATGATGCTTTTTCAATTATTTGCGATTCAAATTTCTAGCCTCCTCATATGATTGTTCATGAGTTTAAGTCAAAAAAGCGAATGCAACCACCTCCTGTAACCCTATCTCTTCCTAATACTTCCCAAAATATTTCTATTAACACAGCTCCAAAAAACTAAACTTTTTGTCCGATTGTGTTACTATTCAATACCAGAATGTTAGGGGCCTCCTTTCTAAACTCCAACACCTGTATTTGAGTAGTACTGCTTTTGAATCTGACATTATCGCTTTTTCTGAGACTTGGTTAAACTCTACCATTTCTGACTGCGAAATATTGTCAAATAAATTTATAACTTTTAGGCATGACCGACCGACTAGACGAGGTGGTGGCGTTCTAATTGCCGTCAATACCACATTTCAGTCGGAATTGTTATCCCTAAATTGTTCTGCGGATGTTGAAATAGTTGCTGTAAAAGTTACTCTTCCATCATCTGTTCTCTATATTACCTGCTCATATATTCCTCCTGCTTCTGATTTACAAGTTTATATGCAACATATAGGCTGTATTAACGAAGTATTTTCCCAAGCGCGTGACATTGACTCAATTGTTGTGCTGGGTGATTTCAACTTGCCTGCCATAGCATGGTCTTTTGTCAACTGCGCAAATTATCTTACTCCCTCCTCTCAGCATGACTTCTTAGACTGTCTTCTAGACTTTCCTCTTTACCAAATTAACTCTATAACTAATAACTTAAATAGAGTATTAGATCTTGTTTTTACTAACGACTATCTAAATGCTTCCATCTCCAGGTCAACTGCCTTATCTGTGCCTGAAGATTTATATCATCCTACATTAGAAATTTCTCTTTATTTTTCTAACCCTTTTAGCTCACCTTCCATTTCCTCTGAGCCATATCGTTGCTTTCGCAAAGGTAATTTTACCTTGCTAAATCAACTGATATCTGCAACTGATTGGTCCTCGCTTGACAACGCAGTTGACATTGATTGCGCTCTTAACTCATTCTATGTAACACTAAATTCTCTATTAGACATATGTATTCCTAACTCTTCTCGCAAATCTAGTTGTGTTAACCCCTTGGTTTACGCCCAGACTCTCCAACTTAAAAAATATTAAATCTAAATATTTTAAAAAGTTTAAGATGTCTGGTTCTTGTCTCGACCTATCTAAATATTCTATCGCTAAATCTAACTTCTCTCTTCTTAACTCACAATGTTACTCGGAATATATCGCCCGATGCAAAAGTCAATTTGCATACAATCCTAAACTTTTCTATTCTTTTGTTAACTCTAAACGTAAATCTTCACGTCTTCCTTCTTCTTTCTTTTTTGGCACTGAAAAACCATGCAGTGACTCAACTGCTGTGAACGTATTTGCCAAATTTGTCCAATCCGCCTGTTCATCTATTCCTCTTTCTAACACATCCTATCCCTACAGTATTTATTCTTCTAATAATATTTTTGCTCCCACTATTTCCGCATTATCCCTTCTATCTGCTATTAAGTCCGTAAAACATTCTTACTCTCCTGGGCCTGATCATATTCCAAGTTGTGTGTTAAAGGAATGCAGCTCTTCTTTAACTTTTCCCTTACTTAAACTTTTTAATCTTTCCCTTACTACTGGAGTCTTTCCATCTCTTTGGAAAGACTCTTATATCATACCTCTACATAAAAAAGGTGGTAAGTCTGATATTTCTAATTATAGAGGTATTGCAAAGTTGTCTGCTATCCCAAAATTATTTGAGAAAATTATTACAGAAACTTTGCAGCATCTCTGTAAATCTATAATTTCTTCATCCCAACATGGATTTATAAAGAGTCGGTCTACTACGACCAATTTACTAGAGTTTTCATATATTATAAATGTTGCATTCCAAAAGAAAATGCAAACTGATGTCATTTACACTGATTTCAGTAAAGCATTTGACTCTGTAAACCATGATCTTTTGATTTATAAACTTAATTGTATTGGCTTTTCCGATCTCTTTGCATGTTTATGACATTCAGTCGATCTAAGCCCTATCTCGGTAACTATTCTATTGATAACTTTCCCTTAAAACGTATTACCTCTGTTAAGGACTTAGGTGTCACTTTCGATTCTAAACTTAACTTCAATTTGCATATTTCCTCAATTGTTAATGTTGCCAAGGGTGTACTTGGATTCATCAAGCGTTGGTCGAGAGAATTTAATGATCCTTTCACCACAAAACTGCTCTATGTGTCGCTCGTACGCCCTATTCTGGAATACTGCTCATGTATATGGTCTCCTCAATACAAAAATAGTGAGATCCGTATTGAGTCAGTCCAGAAGCAATTTCTATTATTTGCCCTACGTAGTTTAAATTGGGATCCTAATCTTCGTCTGCCATCTTATCCCAGTAGACTCTTACTTTTAAATCTTCCGACATTAGCTAACCGCTAACTCTTGATGTGGTTTTTATACATAAGTTGATTAGTGGCGACATAGATTCTCCCTTTCTTTTAAGTCGTCTTAATTTCTCTGTCCCTTGTTGACCTACCAGAAATTTTATTCCCTTATCTCTTCCTACATGCACTACTGATTTCGCTTTACACAATCCTTTTCGTGTCCTGTGTGCATAGACACAGTACAATTCTGTTTTTCATGTTCTCTCCTCGGAACTCTCTCTTCCCTCCATTAAGCTTGTTCTTTTAAATCACCTACGGGTAATCTCTGGCCAATCCCAGCTGTGAGCAGGGGCGCAGCTTGCCAGTGTGGCAAATAATCTTCCCCCGTCGGGTCGGAGATTGCCCATTCTATGTCCCACTTTATTTCCTATTTTCTACTCTATAACTCTTTTATTCTTTCCCATCCCTACCCGTTCCTATATCCTTTTTTCCTTAATAAAATCTCTAACCTACCTCGCTGTGAGCTGGGGCACAGCTTGCCAGACTGGCTAAAAAAACTTCCCCCACCGGGTTGGAGATTTCATTTCATTTCTTTTTTTCCTACTGTCTTTCTTTATTCTTCTTCTTTAGTTTTAAATTATCCATAAATTCTATAAGCTTTTTTTTCATAACTAACTCTTCACTATCTTGATATAGGCTCTATTAACGCCACCGGCAATTCTTTGCTGTGAATAGGGGCATAGCTAGCCGGACTGGCAAATAAACTTCCCCCAACGTGCTGGTGTCGTTATTAGATTTCAATTGTAATTTCGCGTAAGCTTTTAAAATGTTTTCCTTATATCTATGTATTATATTATATTTTTACTCCCTGTACCCATAAAATGGGTAAAAAGGGGTATTGGATTTGTGCAAAAGTATGTAACAGGCAGAAGGAGACATCTCCGACCCTATAAAGTATATATATTCTTGATCAGTATCAAAAGAGATTTTGATTTGGCCATGTCCGTCTGTCTGTCCGTCTGTCCGTCCGTCCGTCTGTCCGTCTGTCCGGATGAACGCGTCGATCTCAGCAACTATAAAAGCTAGAGACACCAAATTTGGAATGTAGGTTCCTGTATACCATACGCAGATCAAGTTTGTTTCCAATTTCAAATATCTCCCCCGTTCCCCCGCAAATCGATTAAAACCGTTTTACAGTAACAATTTTCAAGATATAGCTTTAAGATTTGGCATGTACAATACTTTAGTCTCTCTTAATCTACTGTCCAAATTTCAAGTCGATCGGATAATAAACACGGAAGTTATTCACGATAGAAGCTTCAGTAATGCAGCGAGAGGGGGAAGAAGAAGCACAGCCACTTTTGCCGCCTGTGTGCGTGCGTCTTTGTGTATGTGTGTGTTTATGGGTAAGTGGACGTAGATGTGATTGGATGTTTTAGACCTGGGTACAGGGAGTTTCGTAGTCGGGTATACTCGACTATAGCATTCTTACTTGTTTTTTTTTGATTCGAGGCAGCACTGTTTTGCCTTCGTAAATAAATAAATAAATAAAATGATTTGGGTATCCAAGATTCCAAGCTTAAGTTTGACAAACATATGTTTTCCACCGCTAATTGTGTCATTGGTGTCCTGGGTTTCATTAAGCGTTGGTCTAAAGAATGTAACGATCCCTACATTACTAAAACTCTTTATACTTCTCTTGTTCGACCTATTCTTGAACATGGGTCTTGTATATGGCGCCCCCAGTACAAGGTTCATCAGGATAGAATAGAATCGGTACAAAAACATTTTCTGCTCTTTGCACTTCGTGGTCTTAACTGGAATCCTAATGCTCGCTTGCCTTCTTATCGTAGTAGACTTTTATTAATAAATCTTCCTTCTCTTTCTGATCGTAGAACCATGCTTGGTGTAATTTTCTTACACAAACTAATAAATGGGGAAATTAATTCTTCTGAATTAATCAGCCAAATTAGTTTTGCAGTTCCGATCAGAAATTCTAGAAACTTTCTTCCTCTTCGTCTGCAAGCTTGTAATTCTAACTATGCTATCCATAACCCTTTTCGTATCATATGTTCTAATTATAACAATCTTTATCATGTAATATGTAATGCTAGTTCTATTTCCTTACTCAGAACTTCTCTTTTATGTTATCTGTGTAATCTATAGTTTTTTGTCTATCGCTATAATTTATGTAGAAATTTTATTTAGCTTGTGCTTATTTATCTGTTCCGCGATCTTCGTTACCGCACGTTATGCGGCGCGCCTCTCGGTCGGTTGGGCGGAAGGTATTCTTGCCAAACTTTCCCAAACAAATTTGTTCGAAAGTGGACAACTGTATCACTATATCAACCTTTTTGTTTATACAAATATTACATCCAAACTAAGTGAGAGTTTTATTATACTTCAAATAGTTTCCTATAATTTGTATCAAAATCGGACCACATGGCTCCCATAGGAGCAATCAGTAAGCAATTCCTGCTAGGGTATATAGCTTCGACACTCCGAAAATAGCCGTCGTCTCTAGTTTGTATTAGTTTTGTCTTTTATTCTAATTATTAATATTTTCAGGGGAAAATGATGTGGGAATAGTAGGCTTTTAATGAGTTTGGCTGTGCGAAAGTCACGCCGTTCTGTGATTGTGTTTATATTGGCTTCAGTGAGGAGATTATTTATTGGTGTTGTGCGGAATGCATCTAATGTGGATCTTATAAGTAGCTGTGTTTAAGATTGTTTGAAGCATTGCGTGGTTATCTGTAACTGATTTTCCTCTATTGAAGCCGGTTTGATTAGTGTTTAACAGTTTGTTTGCATTGACAAACCACCATAATCGTTTGGCTACTATTTTATCAAGAAGTTTACTTATGCAGGGATTCAGACATATTGGACGATATGAGTTAATTATATTTTCATTAGACTCAGGTTTTCAAATAGGAATTTCAAGGCTGATTTTGTATTATTGTGGTATGTGCTTTAATAATACATTATTATAATAGGTTACCAGTCTTTTTTAAAATAAATATGATGAATTACTCATCAGAGGATAAGAAATTCGGTCGATGCCTGGTGTGTGGCGTTTTAGATTAGATAGTGCTGATAATATTTCCATCATGGATATATTATTTTTAATGATTTGGGCCTGAGTTGACGGAGGAGATGGATTTGTGTTGTAAATTGCGTTTTTGCAGTTAAGAAACGTTGCTGTGAAGTTGCAGTCATCTGGTTCGTTTGACCAGTGTTTGGCAAAAGTATTAGCAATTGATAAATTATCTGTTATAGATATAGAGGAGGTCGGATGTTGTATAGCATGAATATGCTTACTATTATTAAGGCCACAGAAGTTGTTTATGTTGGACCAAATCTTTGTGCTTGGTGTGCTGAGCTGTATCCCTTTATGTTATTTTAAGCTGCCTCCTAAGCTTGGTATTCGCTTTTTATAGTTTATAAAATTTTCTGTTGAGATATATCTTTTAAGCGTTTGCCATGTCTTGATCTTCTCGTTTCGTAGTTGATCCAGGTTCTGGTTCAATCATGGTACTTTCTTTTAATGATTTCTTGTAGAAGTTCGTGGAATCGAGAAGTGGGCACCTTATGAAATATTTTTTTGAAATTGCTAGCTTTTGTGTTTACATTGTTAGAGAGAGAGGAATATTTTTACTGAAGTAGTAGGTTTGCTTTTCAAATTGATCCTAGTTTGCCAGTTTTGTTTTAAATTTGGGTTTATGTGTTAAATGTTCCCTATTGTTTTTAAACATAGTTAATAGGAATGGAAAATGATCGCTTCCATGCATATCATCTATGATTTGCCATTACGTGTCGTTTACAATTTCCGACGTGGAGGATAGGTCAATGTGAGTGAATGTGTGGTGTGTGTTGTAGTGAGTGGGGTATTGTCGTTTAGAAGTATGCAGTTGCTATTGTTTAAGAAATTGATAGCAGTCTTACCTCTATTATTAGTACTCGAGGATACCCATGGGGTGCCCCAGCTGTTGAAGTCACCTAATACTAAGTATGATTGCTGTTCAAGTACGTTGACTAGGTTTGTTTCTGAAAAGGTCCGATTTGGGAGAATATACGCGGATATATTCTTTTTCTTTTTCTTTGATTCGATTTCAATGCCAGTAGCATTAAAATCGTTTGGTAGGGTCAATTCTTTTAATTGTATTGAGTTATGTACCAATATAGCAGTTCCACTGTATGAACTTGCTTGGTTTTGTAATAAGAGGGTAAAGTTAATTGGTATGGTTAAATGGTTAGAGTTCTGAACATGGGTTTCTTGTAAAGCCATGATAAATGGATTTTATTTGTTAATAATTATTTGCAACTCACTGTAGTTATTAGTGTACCCACGGATGTTCCATTGGAGAGAGAAGACAACAAATTTTTTTGCTCACATGTTAAATTTTATTTAGGTAAGTGTGAAAATCACAATGTTCTTTTGCTACAGTGAGTGTAAAATTAATTCTCCAAACAGTCTCCCAGTGATTAATCAAGATACGCCTCCGCTCCCTCCCGATAAAGTTGGGTTGGTGTCCGTTGTCCGATCAACCACTGGGAGACTTTTTCGGGAGTGAATTACTGTCTACTTTTAATCCTCACTGTCTTTTGTTCGAGTATTATTATATAATTATATCGAGTATATTATATAGTTTTCTCTTTGTATTTATGTTCATTTTTGTATGGTTTCGATTTTATTTTAAGTCGTCTAATGGTTCTTTTAGATGTATTTCTAGGAATTATTTTTTTTTGGTAAGTGACGTTACAGTTGCAGTATTTGAATTGCTAACATCTGGGTACATCTGGGATTCTAAATCAGAGTAGGAGACTTGATTTCTAGCTGTTAATGTTGATGGACATTCTGGATGATTACACTAGTTTACAAAATCGAAAAATTTTCTTGCAAAGTGAATTTTGGTGTGATTTTCTTAAGGACTTTGGCCCACTGAACACAAAAATGGCACTTAAAATTTTTTCATGGAAGCGTTTTCGAAATATTAATTGTTTTTCGAATTTTCGAAGATACTCCAACATTTTTGGATATATTTCCATTATTATTTTCCGATTTGACCAAACCAGCATTCAAATTAACGGTAAGTAAGCCCCTACAACTTTCTTCCATAATTTATTAAGATCGGTTCAGTAGTTAAGATGCTAGCGATTTCGAAAGGTTCGATTTTTTGTGATTTTTTGAGTTTGAAAGCTCACATATCGGCCTGGAAAAAATAGAAATCGTAAAAATAAAATTTGTTTTTTATGTTTAACGTAAAGCTGGTTCTGTTTCGAAGAAAATAAGCTATTATTAATGAAAATCCAACAATAAGTGGCGAAGTAATGCAGCTTTCAGTAAAAGTCAAAAAATCAGTTGTTTTACGATTTTCTCGTTTTTTTTTTCTTTATGTTAAAAATTAATAATATTAATGCTAAAAAAAAATTGTGGCTCTTCATTTGCTTTTTGTTGCTTTTGCAGTCCGTTTCTCGTATGAGAGACCAAATGTAGTCGCCCATCATGGCTTCATCCCATCGAAAATAACATCCTTAAGAAAATAACACTGAGATTTACTTTGCAAAATGGCTGTAAACTAGTGTTATTAGGCATGTGCTCTGGATTAGATTTGGATTGTTAGATTTGTATGTTAAGTGAATGAGTGGTGATGCTCGTATTTTTAGTTAGAGTTGTAGATTTATCGTTTTGTAGCTTGGCTATTGTTGAGTAGAGAGCTCCATCTTGTTGGGCTCTTTCCTCATATATGTCGAAGACCTTTTTATTATCTACTTTAGTTAATACTTTTATAGCTTTTATTTCATGATTTTTGATAAAGATTGGACATTTTCTGTCGATTGAGTTATGTGTATTGCTTTTAATTCCATTTTCAAGGCAGTTTACACAATCTATGTTGGTGTTGCAAGTCTCGTTCTCGTCTGTATGGTTTACCCCACAGTAAATACATGTTGGGCATGCCCAAATCGTAGACAGTTATTGCATTTTAGTGGTAGAGGAATATATACTCGGTTTGAAGTTTTTTCATAGCCGATCATCGGTTGTGGTTAATCCAAAGTTTTAAAAGTTATTATGATTAGGCCCGTCCCTTTTAATATGTTGTCCAATATTTTGCTTATAAAGTTCTGCTCGTATGTTCTCTTCAGAGATTCCGCGAACATCATTTAAGTAGATGATACCCCTGGTGTAATTTAGGTCCGTGGTTTTTTCGATGATCAGGAATTTCGGTCCAGAGGTTGTCAGTACCTTTGGTGTGGGTTTAAGTAAACTATGATCTATATGCATCATGTCAGTGGGAATCACTGGATGGGGATCCAGTGGATCACCCATCATAACACTATTATTAATTGTTTTGCGGTTTCACTTCACTGGGTTTGGTTTTGTCTTTTTGTTGCCGTTTGACGATAACAATTCGCATTAACGACGCTTTATTTCAGTTTTGTTTTGTGCTTATTTGGTTACAATTATGATATTGCTAATAAGAGCTGGGACTAAGTTAGTTAGCGAACGCGACCGTTCTCGACTAAGTTCAGTCAAAGACTGAATTGAGGCAATTATTTTACTAAAACTTATGAAAGCTGTAAAGGAGTATCTTGGCCGGGGTACAAATCTCAGTCTAGCCAAGGTTCTGTTTACAAGAATATTTGTAAATCGCTGGGGCACTAAGGAAAACGGGGTGCGCAGATAGACCAGATACTCTTTTCTCACTGGCTACCCTACTCTACACCATCCACACCTAATAACCGGGTCGAAACCTCAGTCGCACTCCGCCTAATAATGGCCGGGCTAGAGCCACGGGCACGCACTGCCTGTCGTGCAGGCGCGCCGCAGTTGCGCTACCTGGCGCCGGCCGGGCTGGCCTCGGTCTTTCCCGCTTCGTCGTGACCGGCCGACCTCGATCACTACCTGGTGACCGGGCCGGCCTCCGGGCCACTATCGCAATGACGGGCAGCTCGTGCCTTTTCGCCGACCGTGCTGGCCTCGTCGCACTGTCTTCGACTCGGGCAACCTCGATCGCCTACCTCGCTAGCCGGCTGGGCGAACGCCT